>JAJJMC010015394.1:269830-402757 GCA_023531435.1 Papaver californicum | reverse complement strand
TGTAGCTTTAGTCGTCGAAATCCCAAATTTAATCGCCTGTTGCGCTTCAGTTTAGGCGACCAAAGAGTAAATATAATCTTTACTCTTTGGTATAGTCGCCCGCTGCAGTTGCTCTTAAAATGGGGAGCATAGTTCAGTTCTTCTTTGAAAATTAATTGGAAGTAACTTTGGACTTCTTGTTTAATTCTGGATTGCTCAAACTTTAGGTCCCTAGCCCAGCTTTTTAGAAAAAAATTTATGTTTTGTAGCTTCTTGGAAACAATATAACTTGGTTTTCCCCTGAATTCCAATGTGTTCCACCGTTGTGTTACCTTAGTTATGAAATCTTTGTGCTCTAAACAATGAGCTTCAAATTTAAAGTAAGGATTTCCTTTTGTTCTAGGAATGCAGTCAAGAACTAATGGGCTGTGGTCAGAGAGCAATCTCAGTAAAGCTACCTGAATATCTTGAGGACAGTATTCCTCATAATCTTGAATCAGAAGAAATCTATATATCCTTGTTAATAAGGGATTAACTTTGCCATCTGATCTAGTATAAGCACCTCCATTTAGATCTAAGTCAACCAGACTCCATTGTGCAATGAAATTGATTAAGATGTTTCTGTTTCTCAAATTACCACCAGGTTTATTTCTGTCTTCTTCACTTCTTGTAGCATTAAAATCACCTAACAAGCACCAGGGTTCTGTCCACCATTCTCTAATGCTATTCATCTCTTCCCAAAATGAAATTCTCTCACTATATGATGGTTTTAAGTAAGCATTTGACAGAACCCATACAAATTTATCTGTTTTGTTTCGCAGTTTTACAGATATAAAGTGGTTACCTGATTGTTCATCCAACTTTGTGTACTTTCCAGCATCCCAGATTAGAAGCAGTCCACCACTAGCACCTTGAGAGGGAAGGCAGCACCACTCAAAAGTGTCATTGGATTGCTTCACAAACCAACCTGAAATCTTCATCATTTTTGTTTCTTGAATTAAACAGCAACTGCATTTTTGCTTGCTTATTAGTTCTTGCAAGGCCCCAATCTTTTCCCAAGAATTTAACCCACAAATGTTCCAAGACAATATCTTCATATCACTCATTGAGCTTCACAGATTCCCTTCCAACATTAGCTTGCATTACATCCCTTACATTTCTACTTTCTGGAGTGTTAAACACCTTCTTAATAGAATCTGCAACAATGGGTTCATCTTCCATTTCAACATTATCCTTCTTCCTCTGATCTCTTACATCATCCATTCTTTTTTGAAACTTCAAAACTAAATTTTTCATTATGGAGTTTAGTTGGGGTTGCTGAGCATCATCCCTTCCTCCAATTTCATTGCAAATATCCACTAGGTTTGAAACTGTCTCTCGAAGAAGAGTTGTTTGATCTCGATTTCCCAATTGAATTTCCCCCAAATTCTCTAGAAAAATTGCTTCTTTGAGGTTGATTATGTTGGAATTTTAATTGAGCCTTTCCATCAGACTAGATATTGTGTTTTCACAACTGTCTGATCCTTCATTTTGAAATGGTTTTGAAATAGGAGCAGCATCTCCCGATTCTCTCGATTCAGAGTCCGAAACTACCTGAATTTCCATAATCCCCAATTGTTCTTTTGGGATAGAGTTAGAAATCCCTAATTCTTCAGCAGACAATTGTGAATTAGGTGGGTCGGAAAAATGGTTTAAAATATTAGTTCGAATTCTATCTGGGGTAAAATCTGATGGATTCGGGTGAACCTGAGTAGTATTGGATATAGAAGAGGCTTTTCTGTAAGCCTATAAACTTGGTTTAAAGACTTTGTTACCCACTTCAAAAGATAGGCCTTTGTCAGATGCATTACATGTTCTGACATAAAGCTTAGCTTTTTCCTGACTTAGGCTAGCTTCCAGCCTTTTTCTGCTATCTCTGTTGCTGTTTTCCCCAGAGTTGACAGTCTTGGCAGCGTCAGGTTTGGAATTTCTTTTCGCCGAGATGTCAAATTCCTTGTAGAGATTCCTATATTCAACAATCGATATCTTGTCTTTAGCTAGATGGTTATAGTCCCACTCAATCGACAAAATCCAATCTGTGCCTGACAGTTCTATGAGCATTACTGCCGGAATTTTCATCAGGTCTCCCAGCACCGAGATGCTAATGTAATTATTGTGCTTTTTCGAAAGTGTTTCTTTGCTGATGGCACATAGTCCACCGAGCTTAGCCCCAATTGCATTCAAATTAGCATGAGACCACAGAGCAAAAGGGAGACCCCTAATCTTTAACCACTTTTCACATAGGAATGAAGATTTAATGGGAATGAAAGGTTCTTTGATAACTTGATCTTGCAATTGTTCTTTCTTAAGACCTTGAAGATCTCCATTCCAACGACTGATTCTCAGAGAAATGCCTTTTTCTTTCCATGAGATAGGAGACCATAAACTCAACCACTCTTTTCATTAGCTATAAATAATGCATAGGTTGGAGTTAAGATTCTTAGTTCTAGGAATTCTGACCTTTGAAGTTTTCTTTTGATCATGCTTGCTACTAAATTCCATTCTTTAGCCTTAGAGATCTCAACACATCCAACCAAATAAGTTCTTTCTTTAGATTTGTTCTTGATACAGGAACCGGAAATGAGTTCAGGGAACTCAGAAGGTGTGGGGATTTTGGGAGGCTTGAAGTGATTAGAAGACTTCCATTTATGGCTTAGTCCAAAGGACTCAAAGGCTTCACATGCTAGTCTCCAACAAACTCTCTTTTTACCCACATGGAAGCATAATGAGTATGTCTGATAGCCATCTCCCTTTCTGAATCTTGATATTTGCAAGTATTCACCATTAGAGTTATTTTTCATCTCTGCCAGATAAGAATCAACACCATCTCTAATCTGCCATTTTAACTTTTGAGAGTCTAAGTTGCATGCTTCAGATAGTAGGTTTAAAAGCCAGATATACAAGTTAGAAGAGAAAGCTAACCGCGATCTGTGTCCATTTTTTCCTTTTTCATTTATTCGTAAGAGTTGCCTTCTTCCAAAATGCTCCATAGTGAGTTCATACGACTTTCTTTCTAGGATTATGAACTTTCTTTTCTCCCCAAATAAAGTCACAGGATGGAGGACATCTACAGAAGGATGTTGTTGTTGTGAAGTGAAAATTGCTCTCCATCTAGCTAGCTTTCTCTCTGCATCTCTATCTAAGCTTGCTTCCCTAGCTCGTCTTTTAGCACTTTCCCCATCTTCTTGTTGATCCATCTTCCAAACCGTTTTTCTAGTAAATTAGTTATACTGGTTTGTCATTGTGAGTGGTGAATATTGGAAACTTAGTGATACGGTGATGCCTTTTTACAAGCAAATAGTGTTTCAAGTCTTCGTGAAATATCAGTAAACAAAGAGAAGTTGAAGGTTCTTTTTAGTACATCAATGAGCACAGTGCTTATAGAAGTTCACTTCTCTTCTTAACGCATTGAAAAGGTCACTTCATGGTCATCGGATGAATTTGCAAACATCACAACTATAAGAAGTAAAAACTAATTTTACAAATACTTCTCCTGATTTACAAGGTTGCAAATCAAGACTTTGTTTACCACCTTTTCAATATTAATAATAGGATACTGCCTGTTGACCCACAATGTTATAGTAATCCAAGTCCAGAGAAAAAGAAAATATTTGTTTATAATTCACAAAAAATTATATAATTGCTATGTTGTATAATTGGGTTCATGTCAAACATCTTGCAAGGTTGCAGTCTTTAATTTCTCCCTTTAACTGTACTACATTTTTCAATTACCTCCGATATAAGAAAACAATATCATTAATTGTAAAGTTGGAGGTTCTCTTTTTCATAAAATTTGGCTAGTTATTCAAAAAGAGATGGGAGCACAATTTATTGTTGTGACTTCCCACCAATTTTTTATAATTTCTTTTTCTATTGTAGAACTTATAATAATAACAATAATAATAATAACGACAATAAATTAAAAATAATAATTTGTAAAGAAGTAATAATTAGATAAACCAAAAAAGAAATTTTATTTTTAATATTCAATAATAAATAAATGATGTTTAAAAAGAAAAAAAATGAAAATATATCTTATTATGAAAATAAAATAAGCGGTTAATATTTGTTACTAATATAATCAAAGGGTGTAATACAGGGTCGTATTCAATGCACATCTTAAAAAGTAAATATTCAATGTAGCCTTTTAAAAATAATAGGAATTATATATAATTGTTATGTCGTATAATTGGGTTCATGTCAAATATCTAATATTTAAATGCAGCCCTTGACTATCCCATTTAACTGCACTATACTCTCCAATTACCTCAGATTTAAATCGTGCCAAACAGACCTTTCTGGGGTTAGACCCGGATTTCCCGATATAAATTGGAATCCTAGAAACTATACCTAAGAAAATAAAAATACTTCCGAATTCCTTTTAATTCCCTCCCTCCCTCCCTCCCTCCCTCTCCATTCTATTCTTATTTCCTACAACCTTATACACACTTCAAGTTTTAGGGTTTTTAGCAAAAACATCTCAAGATGAGGCCATTGCCGGATAAATCAGAAGAAACAATAGTGAAGCAGAAACCAAAGATATCTGTTCCATCAACTGCTGCAAACAATAAGGTTTATCTTTTTTCTTTTTCAGATATCTAGGGTTTCTTTATGGTTAAATTTCTATCCGCCAACGTCTCTACCATTTATGGTTCACTTATTTATGCTCAAGTTAATGTTAATATTTTCAGGATAACATTGGACCGCCACAGCGAAGTTTGTTTTTGAATTATTTGAGTGGCCATAAAGAACCAATTACGGCCATATGTTTCTCATATGACGGTCTAAAGTTGGCTACAGGTGAGTTTTACTGCTAAGTTTCATTGTTGTTAGTTCAAGTTTCATGAACTTGTCAATGAAAAACATTTTTCGTCTCTGGTGAATTACAATTATGCTTGAATGATCTCTATATCTCTACTTCAATTTTGTAACCGAACCCTCCCTTATGTAAAGCTGTGATCTGACTAACTAGAATTTGGCGTAAATTTGAAGATAAAATTTGCAACGACGGAAGTTTGGAAATTCACGTTTTAGTGCTTTTTTTTTATAGACAAATTTTGGTATAGACTAGTTTCGACCATGGGTATAACCACCCAATGATTTTACCACACTACTAGAGAGGCATCAGGCATTTACTCCTTTAATGCTTTTATGTTTTAATATAGACCTTCCCATATTCCTTTCACCTGTTTAGAAAACTTAAATGCTTTGGGTGCTTCTGGATCAGGAAACTTTGGTTATCTTGGTTCTGGATCTTGATGACCGAGGAAATTTCTATTTTCCTTTCATGTTCTCTTTTTAATTAACTTCGTTTGCAGGTTGTGCTGATGGGGTTGTCAGGATGTTCAAATTGGATGATATTCAGTGTCAAAGCTTCAAGTATGATTTTTTATCTACATTTGCAGACTCCTACCTTGATTAAATGGATCATATTCTTTGTTCATGATCTTAATTATTACTCATTTGCAGATTTAAGGGAATTTCGTTACCGACTGGAGGAGTACCAACAGCAGTTGCCTTCTCTGATGGAGCATCATCTTTGGTTGCTGCAGCTCAACATGGTTATGGTTCTTGTTTATACACATATGATGATGGAAATCCAAGTTCGGCTAATCAGAAAAAGCATCCGTTTTCCAAAGCTCCTTTTCCAGAATTTAAATGGTTACAGACCGAAGCCAATGAGACAAGGGCATTTGTGACTCTTGCTGGAACGACTGCCAGTTATGACACTACTGGTGGAAGTCCATTTATTGTTTCGTGTTCAAAAAGTAGTGATATCATTCTTTGGCATGGAAAGACTGGGAAGGTATTGGGGAATACTGGCACTAACCAGCTCAAAAACAATATGGCAGCAATATCCCCCAATGGGCGGTTTATTGCGGCTGCAACTTGTTCTGCTGATGTGAAGGTGTGGGAGATTATATGCACCGAGGCTGGTTCAGTAAAGGAGATTACAGGAGTTATGCAACTGAAGGGTCATACGAGTGAAGTGACTTGGTTATGCTTTTCGCCGAATTCAGAACGCATCATAACTGCATCTAAGGATGGTACCGTAAGAATTTGGAATATTAATATTCGGTATGATTTTTTTCAAGACCCGGAGATTCTAAAGGTGTTCCCAGTACCGCTCCGTGATTCAGAGGGGTCCACTTTGCATTATGAGCTTCTCGATATTTCACCTGATGGAAAAATATTGGCCGCCACCCATAGTTCGACATTACAATGGCTGTGTGTTGAAACTGGAAAGGTTTTTGGGACCAAGGATTGCACACATTACAAAAGCACAGGTTACATAACAGCCATTGCTTGGGCGCCAAAGAAGATTTCTGTGGGCGGTGAGCTCAAGATGGTTTTAGCCACAATTAGTGCCGATGACACGAAGGTAAAGTTTTGGGTGGCTCCTGATATATAACTCATCATAAAGAAATTGCATTACAATAACTGGGGTTCTAGTACAATTCTTGATTGCCTGACCTGTTAACAAAAGTTTTAAGTAGTTGAACATAAAACAGTCTAAATTTTATGCAGTATGTAATAATTTAATAATTTCAGCTCAGCTGTAAAATGGGAAGGAGGAGGATTTGCATACAAAATTGTTGAGAATAGTGATATTGTTTATTTTCTCAGACAAAAAGACTTCATTGATTAGTGTTGACTGGGTTTACTCAGTCTTTGTGTTGTCACTTGTTACCATTTATTAAGGATGGCACCCCAATTTACAAGCGGTAAGAAGCAACTTGTATTTTTGTGCATTGGCCATTATTTGAGTTTCTATAATTTGATACAAAATTGGTCATGCAACCCAAATAAATAACATTGGAAATGCTAAAAATGCATTGTTACCGAAAGTTTACTCTGGATATGAAAAATTATTAAAGAAATAGGCTTGAGAGAAATCTCTTCAAAATAGGTGATATTTTGAGAGATTTTTTTATTTAATTTTTTTTATTTTTTGTAAAGAATGTGTAAATGAAAAATAAGAAAAATTATTAAAGAAAATGAAAGCACATAACAAGGAAAATAAAATGATATATTTTTGTATCGTCCTAAAATATATAAATATTATTACTGTTTATTTTTATCAATTTTTTTACTATCATATTAATTAATAAAAAATGAAATGAATTTTAATTAATTTTTTGGTGATTGAAAATATTTTTGTTATTTGATTAGTATTTTTTTCTCTCTACAATAGTATGTGAAAACTCTCTACAAATTAATGAGATTAGTCTCTATAAATCTCTTATGAAAATCACTGAGAGTTTCTCAAAGTTTATGAGCTTATAAAGACTCTCTCAAATTCCCTCAAACAACAAATTTCTCAAAATTTTCAAGAATCCTGATTAAGTACCTCCTGTAAATTCACGATTTAATACATTTAAGTAAAATGTGTTTAGTGGCTAAAAAAGTTCGACTCCTGTTATTAGGAGGGAAAGTATGGGTTTGAGAAGGGAAAAATATAGACAAAACTTAAGTCAACACAGTTCAACAAAAAATGATAACCAAAATAAACAATTTTTTTTATAAAATACCAACCCCATCTTTACTAACCGTTCATCATCACATGTGTGCGATCTTCTTTCTCTAAAACCTTAATATTTTTTTTCTTTTCTAAAAAACAATTAAATTTCATCCACAAAATGTTTTAACGTGTGTAGGCAAGAGTCGAGATAAGCCAAAGAATCTAGTTAGTTGCTTGTATAAACACCTATGAGTTCTTCGTTGGAAAGCCCTGTCAAAATAATTAGTCAAACTGAGGAATTAGTATATTAAAACTTAAAACTTTGTTGTTGTTTTTATTGGTTCATGGGACCTAAACTGTACCCGTCAGTCAAACGACACAACATTTATAGTGATATTTACTTGGTGGGAATCTGTAACCATTTCATTACACCCATATTATCTCTTTATTATACATGGAAGCACCCCAAGGAATGAATACTTTTGCAGAAGAAGAGAAAGATCCAGTAAATAAGCTCTTTAAGGAAGTTTGGTAATCGTCTATTATGCATTTTTCAATCTTCTAAAAACTATGTATATCTGAATTCTTTTATCTTTTTATGTCTTATTGAATTACAAATCATCACAACCTCACAGTTCAAACTTTTGGTTTACAAATCATCGACCATGTATCTAGGGATGTCAATGGATCCGGGTCATCCCGAGTACCATAGGACCCGAACCCTGATATTTTAGTCGGTTCCTGTCCTAATGGTTTCAGAACCGGACCCTATTAAAACAACGGGTAATTGTCGGGTCCGAGTAGTTAACGTTTCCAAAAGAAACTCATTTTAGTAAGCATACACAGTTAGAAAAATTACAGTACATAGTTTTCACTTCCTGTCTTAGCATAACTCATAAACAAAAGTTAGAAAAATTACAGTACATAGTTAAGGTATACATAAACGCAGCCAAGATCATCCCCCCAGTGGAATCAACACAACTTGAATTCATATTTTTTGGGTAGACAGTATCAATCCATAAACCTACCTGATGTTATCTATGGAGTCGATTGGAATCAAGGAAGTTTGCTTCCTGTACCAAATCCAAAATGCAACCAACTAAAACCATTTCCTCCAGTTATTGACATGTTGGGCTAGCAGAACCAGCAGCAAGTTGGGATAGGTTCATTGAACCAGAAGGGGAGTTTCCTGTTCCAGAGGGAGCACTTGTTGGACAACTTGGGTTCTGTGGGAGGCCAACATCTGGTAACCAAACTGAATTGAATGCCTACCTTTATTGGACCAACAACAACAACCTGATTTAGCCCTTCAGTTATGATCAAAATAAATATAGAAAAAGAAATTCGTAATAGAAACATAGAAAAATAGGAACAAAAGGTGAAAGAAGAGGTATGAAAATAATAAATACTCCGTTGTTTACTAGTAATGCAGCTCACAAGAAAAGGTCCTTCCAATCCACAAATTCCAAGTAATTTAAGAGTAAACATGCACAAACGAGTAAAGGTATACATAAATGCAACGTCAGCCAATGAAAACAACCAGTATACATTTCAAACAAAAAGAAAAACAGTAAACAATAACATCCAGCTTCCTAAGCAACAAGGAAAATATTAATCTCAGTTTTGGCAATAGACTACATCACCTAGCTTACTAGCTACCAGTATAGAAAGACTAGCAATATCATGAGTTGTAATTAGGTATTCCATACTATCATTTACCCACTGATTCTCTTAGCTAAACAAATACTAGTCAGGGATTCATTATAGCTTATCTTGTTTGTTTAACGGCAATTAAAAACAAGGTAGTTGAGAAGTTCTAGAATCTATACTATTTGATACCACAATTAACTTAAAGAAGTTGACATTCGAATGAGAGGATAGTGAATGCTGGCAATCGAAAATGTATCAAGTAAAGAACAGAAATAAAAGAAATTTTTGCATCATTATTTAAAATAGGGTGACTAAGTCATATTGAGAAGAGCCGCTACGTCGTAGTCACGCTAGGAATGAACCCAGAACAGAAACAAGACAGGATTCAGTATCTCATAAACAAGCTTAATACCTCTATTCATATTCATTTGTGCAAATACAACTAACAAAAACAAGACAAGATTCAGTATCTCAGAAACAACTTAATACCTCTATCCATATTCATTTGCGCAAATACAACTAACAAAAATAAGACATGATTCAGTATCCTAGAAATTATTTAGCTGAACTCTATCTTGCTGCACTCCATCATAGTAACCAAGTAGAACCCAGGCAATAGATAAACATGAAACAAGATCATCAATGGGTGACACAGATTATATCCCCTTTCTGTTTTGGATCTTAGACAAATATGATCACGAAAAAAAATCGTATGCTCGAGCAAAAATGACTAAGGGGTTCATAAGCAAAGTATCAAAATGTCGGTTAAATATATGGTTAGCTGATCACCATGCAGGTTGTGTGCAACCTTATTACACATTCAGCTTGCTAGGATATCATGCGCCATGGCTAATTGATGTGTGATGGTTACAGTTTAATTTTATTTCAGGTAACATATCATAACTGTGGAGGAATGATATTATGCACCATGGCTAATCACTTGATATGTGATGGTTACGGTTTTACCACAATTGCTACAAGATTGGGCACACCTTCACACTATATCTGATGCTGGAAAAATGCTGGAAATATATCATACATATGCAGCCATAAAAATTCACAGGTCATAACTAAAAAGTATTCAATACAGATTTCACCAACATAGAAAAGAAAAAAGAACTATCAAATAAAAACCCCTATTATGATCATATAAGATTCGGAAATTACAAACCCTAGAAAATGAACTATCAAATAAAACCCTAATCGAATTTGCTAAAACAGAAAATGAACAAAGCTACAGAAAGTCAGAAACTAACCAAAGATCGACAGAAGAAGCTAAGATTTGGGAGTAGATTCGCGAAGATTATGGTTTATTTTATGTTTCTCCTGGTGAACAACCGATGGGTTCTTTGAAATCAAGTGTTATTTCTGGAGAAAGTGGATCTGGATTAAAGGAGAATGAGAGAAGGGGTAATATAATACTTTTATTAGTGGGTTAACAAGGGGTAGTTGATAGACATATTTTAGTGTCTAAATTGCACCTTAATTTCTAGTGAGTTAGTATTCGATTTTGTGTCTATTACGTGTTTTTATGCTTTTGTAGGTACATTAGAAGAATAAAGATTTGTGGAAAAATTGGCTCAAAAAGTGTTCAAGGCACCCGGGAAAATGGATCAAGGCACCCACACTTTGGATTGGGGCACCCTTGGATTGGGCTGAGCTGGATCGGGTCAACCCAGCGGGTCAAGCAGGCGAGTCAACCCAGCGGGTCAACCAGGCGAGTCAACCCAGCAAGCTGGATCTGGTCGAGTCACCGAGTTGACTCATCGGGGTTCAACAGTTTGAACTGGTCGTGATAATCTCAAGTGATTCGCAAGATATTTTGCTTCTAGATTGTTCCAACATTGATAGTCATCTCACGCAAGTCTTAAACAACAAAAAAATCCCGTGAAATCAGCTCGGAAATCATGTATTTGGCCGGAATTGTGTTTCGATTCGGATTGAGATTTGTGGGTTGTTTTAGAGAGTTCTATTAGGTTTAGAACTCTCTCTAGGGTTTCTACTACCTATATAAACCAAGATAAGCCAAGAAAATCGAGGACGAAAGCCTAGAGAAGAAAACAGAGAATTCCGGCAAGTATTCCGTCACCGCCGACTAGCTGCTGCTGCACCGGCCGGCTGTTCTTCATCCATCACCGCCGGAGAAGAAGACTCAGCAACACTTACAACTGTTGCTGACTTGAATTTTCCTGTCGCCTATTGCTTCAAACCCTTTGTTGCTTAAAACTCTCCTGTAACAGCTGAACCTTCTCCTGTAACGCATATAAGCGTATCAAATCAGCTGTTACAGCGTTATTCACCTTTGTAATTGATATTTTGAGCAATGAAATCAACTTTTGAGCAAGTTTTCTTCACCATGGGCTAAGTCTAATTACTGGGATGATGGATAAGGTAATTTTCTCAATTTTATGTGATTTAATTATTTTCTAATAATTATTTATAATTCTTTTATTATTAGAATTGCATAGTTTTGAATAGTAAAAACGGTTTTCTTTCAACAGTTGTGCTTTTGCCTGATGGATTATGCTTAGTTAATTAATTTTGATAGTCCATGCTTGTGATTTACCTCTGTTTGTTAGCATAACAAAACCAATTTTGGCAATTATTTGTGCTTCAATTAATTTAAAAAAGAATTATCTGATTAATCACATAGGTTGTTAGATTTACCTGATTCCTGATTCCTGGTCCTTTAAAATCATTTAAAAATCATCCTTAGGTTATTTAGTCTTTTTCTTACTCCTGGAATTTTTTAGAATTAATTTAAATAATTATTTTCTAAAATCATTACCTTTACAAGTTCGAGAATCGAACTCTTTATTTACCACTTCTAAAATTACATCAGTAGTCAATTAGGATTTCTGGAGAAAGAGATATGAGTCTCTTGTTAGTGGATCTAGATTCTTTATAACAAAGTGCTTGTATGAACACCTATGAGTTCTTTATTGGAAAGCCCTGTCAAAATAATTACAATGATAATACAATTAAATTGAGGAATTAGTATATTAAAACTTAAAACTTTGTTGTTGTTTTTATTGGTTCAAGGGACCTAAACTGCACCAGTCAATCAGCACAACATCTGCAATGATATTTACTTGGTGGGAATCTGTAACCATTTCATTACACCCATATTATCTCTTTAATTATATATGGAAGCACCTCAAGGAATAAATACTTTTGCAGAAGAAGAGGAAGATCCAGTAAATAAGTTCTTTAAGGAAGCTTGGTAATCGTCTATTATGCACTTTTCAATCTTCTAAAAACTATGTATATCTGAATTCTTTTATCTGTTTATGTCTTATTGAATTACAAATCATCACAACCTCACAGTTCAATTTTTTTTTGTACAAATCATCAACCATGTATGATGTATCTATTTCTAATGTACAATTCTTTTCTTCTTTGCAGTTATATTTTTAGTTGTGCTGGATGTAACTTCTGTGACCCATCCTGCCTTGATGCATGAGGATGTTCTTTCACAACTTGGTGTTAGAAAACTCGTTTTCTTGTAAATTAAAAAGTTAATAGTTTGGGAAGCGGTTCATGTAATAAGTCCCCAGTTCATACATATGCAATTTTCTTGTGCCAGATAATCCTTACCTCTCTAGTTGGTCTACCAACGTTGTCCGCGGTAGTGGGTGCTTGCATAAATCCCCAACAGAAAAAAATTTAGAACTTGTTTTCTCCCTAGTTTCTTTAGTTCCAATTCCAGTTGGCTGCAATAGCAAGTTCTATTGTTAATTTGTAGCCTCCATGTAAGGCGCCATTGCAGTAACAATTTGTTCTATACTGACAGGTTCCTTTTAATCGAATATTTAGGAGAAAAGTTGATTATCCATGAAATGTTCTAACGTGTAATGTTAGTTAGATATTTTTTTGGTTAGTAAAATTAACTATTAGGATATTTTAGACATTTCATTCATATTTTGAAAAATCAATCCCTCCTCTTAGAATATGATTTCCTCCTTATAATCTTTCCTCCTTAAATCCATTCTTCCCCCCAATAACATGACTCAAAAATTCAAGCGCACAAATTAAATGGCCGATTAATTCAATAAGAAATAGAGACTTTTAAAGAAAATACAAATTTGGACCGGCGGTAGAAATAGACAGGAAAGTGATGCACAATTAAATGTTACAGTATAATATATGAATAATTTGCAAATTGTACGGTGCATTGCTAACTAGGATTGTGATAATAAAATCCCTTTATAAAAAGGAACGAGTAGTATTAGGCTTGTATTAATGGGTTAAATTCACGATTGATGTAATTAAGTTAAATGGGCTTGATGGCTAAAAAAAATATCAAGCGCACAAATTAAATGGCTGATTAATTCGCGAAGTAATCGGGATTTCTAAAGAAACGACGAATTTAGACCGCGTTAGCAACGAACAGGAAAAGGATGCGCATTTGAGCGTTACCGTATAATACTCGAACTATTCACAAATAATATGACGAATTGCTAATTAGGCTTGTGATAATGTAAACCATGCTAACAGGGGCAAGCCGACTTGGGTAGGGAGCACCAAGGGATTGTTGATTTCTACAAGAGGAACCCGACTATATTTTTTAAAATGTCTAAACTACCCATTTTTTATAAGATTTACCTCACCTCAAACTCACTTTCGAAGTTGTTTGTGTACTTTATATGAAAAGTTTCTCGTTTTGAAAAATCAAAAGTTAATATAAAAATTTAAATTAAGAATCACTTTTAAAAAAAAAAATCAAATACTTTACTTTTGACTTCTAAAAATTATTTCGTTTTCTTTTTTGCCAGACATGATACCATAAAAAAACATGTTGTATATGTGCCCCAACCGATACCGAAAAATTCTACTCATATGTTAACAGTGTGCACCAAGCATATTCATGATCGCCCGAGCTTTAATGAATCTGTACCAACATCTACTATAATATATTTACATTGTCACTGGTTTGCATCAATAAATATTGTTATTCATAATATTTTCAAGAAATTATCTAGTTGCGATTATTTAACCAATAACGAGAGATCAATACATTTTTGAACAATCAAGTTGCTAGGCTTACTTATAATTCTTCTGTGTATTGAATTTCGTTGAAGCCTGTAAATCTTTGTTTCTTTGTTTCGCTCATCTACTAATTTTATTAGCAACAAAAAAGACTTATAAACTCATGTACCTGTAATTAATGACACATCTTTGAGCATGCATCATGCAAAAAGTGCGGGTGGTACATTATTATTCCCTTTAAGAATTTTGTCCCTGAAATTCAAAACAAAAACTATTATGGACAAACTTATTCGGTTTAGATTTCCTGAGCGTATATTCCATACCACGATACTTAGAAACCGGACAAGGTTTCTTTAGTTTTTCGTGAACAACATTTATACCTTTTAAGTATACGTTCCATACCGCATACATCCTAAGAAAGTCCGTAACACAAGAATATCGATTTGGATTCCTAAGCATATGTCTCATATCACATACCCAGGAAAGCCAAAAGAATAACTCAACATGTTATCCTAAGTGCACGTCCCATACCATGACACCCAGGGATCCCCACAACTCGCCATTTGGCAAGGGTTATCGATTATGACAATCCTTTCTAAGTGCAGTACTGCGAGGACCAAACTCTAATGCCCGAGCAGTCGAATGCAAGCCACCGCTATAACTAACGGTCTTTCAGGTTTCCACTGGTGTAGTGGATCTAGACGACCTGACAACGCACACCATTACCACTAACAAGTGGGGATGATCAGTCTCATTGTCTACCTACCATTCTAAACGGTCTTCCAAACCATCAAATATTTGGTAGGTCGCTATTGAAAACTCACAGTATTCGACTAAGTCTAACATGATTCGTAAAGTAACTGGCATAGCGTTTATGAATCCTCTTCCCAGGAAACAATTGGTCTGCTCTTCCAACTTATCAACTCCTTATTGTTAAGGAAAATTTTGTGTAGTCACATTACACACATATACTGACGAGTCCAAAACTCACAGTCCCTAGTGTTATCTCGGAACTTTCTCTTATGTGACGGACCTAAAAATTACGTCTACAGTGCGATAGCGTGCATGCCAAAATTTCCCGATGCGCCACTCGTAATGCAGTAACCGGTTCCTAGAGCTTCACTTATCACCAGGAAAATGCACGTTGATTTTCCTTACTAAGCATGATTTGCAAAAATGATAACTTAAGCGTAGGTACGATATGTAGCTTCACACCGTTTTAACTTATCCCTGTTCTGCAAAGTGTACAAGGCCATAAAGGCTAATGTAGATGCATTTTGCATGCATCATTGACTTCCGAGTATTTTCTAAGCATAATGCATGCCTTGGACTTGCGCATAGACCATTTCAAGCCTATTTCCAACTTCCTTACTTCGCTTCGATATTGAGTTGTAAACATGCATTGATCTTGCTTTTGCCAAATGTGCATCAGTCAGGCTCATGTCATTCTTTCCTTGTATCATCCTTGGGATCCAAATGGCTTATGCAAGATCCTTTTACTTGCAATCTTGGTTATGTTCCTTTTATGTCTATGCCCAATCCGCAATTGGTGCATGCCTACTTCAAATGGCTTGATAGGAAGTATGAACACCCAAGGAATGGACTGTGACTACCTCATCAAGTATGAAAAAAATCATCTCTTGCATCGCATTGACGAGACAGATGATATGAGTTACCAAAATGTCGCAATCACCTCCTAAATTAGATAATATGAGCGACATGATGCTGGACTAATAATCTGCAACTCATTACAGCTGTCTACGTACTATTCTCCGTACCTTGAAGTGATCAAACAAAGATCATATTTCATTATTATTGGAACTAGCAACATAATCCAACTCGTGTTTGTTTGTGGGAAAAACGAATTAAGAGAGGAAATTGGGAAAAGTGGGGTGAGCAGATGATAATTCATTTAATCCTTAAACATTTGTAGTGTTGTGTTTGTACCTAAAATTTACTCCTAGGAAAAACAATATACTGTAAAAGTACTTTCTTAAGGTTCGAGGATCAAAATCGTACAAAACGAGCCTAAACCAAGAAAATATTCACGTTGTGCTTTGGTTACAAAGAGAGAAGATGGGTTGATCTTAGGGAAGAGAAGATTTTTTTTTTGAAAGAATCAATGTGATGAATTGTGTGTAGAGATGTAGAACTATAAAAAATAATAGAGCTTGTAAGAATGATAAGATTGTTCTGTTTTCTGAATAGGTTAAGTAACCTATTTATAGAGGTTGGGAATACGCACTTTTCATTCGTAAGTAGTGGAGGTAGCGAGGGAGCGGAGAGATTGGAGATTGCGGGATAACGGCGTAACCGTCTATTATGTTGGCGAATTTTCTGAAAAACCGTTGATTACAGATTATATGGTTTAGATGAAAACAATAAAGAGAGTCATTTTGATGAATCCCCTAAACATCAAACCTTTGCGACTCTCACTCACTTGGTAGAAAAGAATACATACAAAATGGAATAATAATGGTTTTGTATGGGATTCTGGTGGGGAAGGAACCCTCGTGATTTCTCCTCTCAAAGCAAATCAAAACTTCATTTCATTCTTCTAGTCTGATTAGAAAATTTTGGGTATCGGTGGATTGTCTACACGGGTTCGTTATAGTCTTCATTCTTTCTTCTATTCATCTTTTATTTTTATGATTTATTTATGGGTTTTGCCCTAAGATTTTTTAGGGCTTATGTGTTTCTGCTGTATGACTACTCCTCCGCCTCTTCCTCTGCAGCAAGAACAAGGATCAGCAACTTGTTGGTTAGGCTGCTGCTGCTCTTCTTGAAGCAGCCTTAGAACTGCAACCTTTCTTGTCATTCCGGATTTTTCAATTTCTGCGTCTGGTTATTTGAGACGAAGGTAAATACCAGTTAATTATCAAACAAATGAAACCAACTGTTCTCTTTTCTTTCATTGTACAGAGTATAAACAAATCAAACTAACATTCATATTCAAGTATTGGAATTGTTATAATTACCTTCAAAATGTGGTTTGTTTTGAAGGTAACTTTAGGGGTTTTCAGCTTATGATTTTGTGAGTCTACTTTGGTTTGCTTACTTCAACTTTGTGTTGGTTTGTTTATTTGTTTTGTCAAGACTGTACCTGTTTCAAGATTCACGACTTTTGGCTATTCATCGATTTCTTCATTTCTTCATTTTCTTTCATTTGCTTTACACTCTAGATATACCATGATTCGTGGTGTTTAATTGATATTTTAGTTATTTTGTTTGATTCTCAACCATTAAAGTACTTAAATAAACCTTGCCAAAAAATTGAGAAGCTTTGCATAATTGAAGTTCTCTATGAAAGCACTAGTAAGAATTGAACCTATGATCTATGTTTGACTGTTTGAGTGTTCCCATTTTTCTCTTACTTTATTTGCTGCTTTACCCAAACTAAAATTTTCATTTCTTAACAGATCTTTTTATCTATGTAGGAAGTTGATAATTGAGTAGCTGAATGGCTTCAAACAGACAATGGCACTTGCAAAACTGAACTACCCTTTGGTCACTATCATCTATCCTTGGATTGGCTTCGTGGCTGACTTTGTTTCTATTTTTGTTTGTGAATTAATATGTTGATTCGCTCAAAGATGTGCTGACTAGGATGAGGTGAGAGTGATCGTCTAAACCCTTTTTCTACTGTACTGTATATGTTTTCTTTCTCTTGCACAAGTTTCATGGTTTCTTTCATCAGATCAACAAAAACAAATGGCTTATCAACAGAATTTGTATGGGATTGTGGTGGAGGAACTCTTTTATATGGTTAAGGCATTAGAACCATTAATGCCTTTTTGATTTTTCCTGATAGAGCGGCTAATATCTAAGTGTAATAGATACACTAACCTAATATGTCTAGATTCTTTCAGAAATGCTTAGAATCAATTGGATGCCTTATTATATGTTAGGGTTGTTTTCATTAGACAGATATCTACATATCTTAAAAAAATTAAATGTTAGAGTTCTGGTATATTTGGCATGTCTTATAAGATCGTTCTTCACACTTTAAATTGTTATCATGTACAAGCTGTTTAGAGTGGTTTTTTAATTAGTCTGGCTGGTTTATTGTGCTATACCTTCAATAATTCATATTCGGGGAGTGTTCTGTTATTGGTCTAGCTCACTTTAACTTTACCTAACATTAATGTAAGAAATTTTTTCCTTCGCTCTTGTGTTTGTTCTTGAAAATGAGATTGGTTTAACTGTTTAAGAGATCGACCATGCTAATTTAGACTTGAAACTTAGTTACTTAATTTGTTTGTTGTGTAACCATAAGATCATTTGGCATTGGTAAATTCATGAAGAAAATGACTTCGGCATATTTTTGCTGTAACCTGAACTGTATTGTTTGATAATCTATATTATCGAAGTGAATCCTTTGGTTGCATTCCAAATATTTGTGTGCAAGGTAGTAATTGGGGGCAAAAACATTCCCAGCTGGATGCCTCAGCTCAAATGATACAGAGCATTAGGATCATATAAGGCTTTAGAGTGGGCTTCCCAATTAGGATGCCGAGAAGTCTTTCTGGAAGGCAGCCCATGAAATGTGATAGCCAAAGCACTGCACAACTTCACATAAAAAGTTGTGGTGTATTATAATACTGAGATAATCGTATGAGACAGAGCATTTGGGTCATGGAAGAGTATGGCAGAATCTTATGCATTTCTTTTTCTGAAGTAGGCAAGTTATTTTCTTTCACAACCAAATTTTAGGAGATGTCACACACTCATATGTTAACTAGATAATCTAGTAATTTGTACTTCTTTGTTTCAGTTCTTTAAATCAAGTCTCATGAAGTAAACTAAGATTCATTTGATTTGGTATATTTCTTCTTGTAGTTTTCTCCCTAGTCATGGGAATGTAAGTACTATGCGTATTGCATTCTATGGCTATACCTATATGGTGTATAGGCACTAATATAGACCTACTTTTACTTATGGGGCCGGATCAGTGTTTTCGTGGCCGGTTAAGTCCACCAATGATCAAGCTAGGAACTGAATTACCTCAGACTGTTCTCACTTCTAAAATCATATACCTTTGCCTGTTCACAGACTTGCAAACTTGAATGCAATACTTACTCAGTGTAAAACTTCCAGTCTAATTTCTAATTTCTGAGCCTGGTTTTACTGCTGATAAGAGTCTGCTGTTTCACTAGGGCTTATGAGATGTTCAGTTTACGCATTTTGCGGGAAAAAGTCGGTTAGATAAGTTGAATTTTCTTCATTGTCAAATAGGCTGTTTTTTGTTGAGTTTTGTGAGATTTTCAATTTGTCATTATTATTTTAATCCTTTATACAAGCTGAAGTTATCATTGGGAATCCCTTTTGGTATTCTCAGTAGATGTACTTTGATGAGAATAGTCGTTGGGTGACTAATGACAATGACTCAGTGGGTGATCCAGATTCCAACATAAACAGAAAAAAATAGCATATATGGTTATATCTGTCTCTATGTCTATATGATGAGAGAAACATAATCCAAGTCTTTTGGATGATTGGTGCTTTTGGCTTCTGATATATTTTCATGTCTTATAAGATCTTGGTTTTTCACTCTTTAAATTGTTATCAAGTACAAGTATAGAGTGGTTATTGTGCTACACCCTAGTAGGACTATGTCTGGGAGTTTGTTCTGTTATTGGTCTCGCTTACCTTTAACTTTGCCTAAATATAAATGTAAGAAGTTATCTTTTGTATTTGTGTTTGTTCTTGAAAATGGGATTTGTTTAAGAGATTGACCATGCTAATTTAGACTTCAAATTTAGTTAATTTGTTTGTCGTGTGAATCATAAGATCAATTGGCATGAATACAGAGCATGAACTGTATTGTTTGTTGTGTATATCATGAAGAAGATGATATTGACTTTTTGTTTGTTGTGTGTATCATGAAAAAATTGATATATTTTTTTTGTTTTTGGTGGTAACATGAACTGAATGGTTGAATAATCTATACGAAAATTGTTCAGGCAATAACTGGGTGCATAAGCATTCCCAGCCGGATGTCTCATCTCAAATGATACAGAGCATTAGGTAACGCTCTGGAGTGGGCTTCCCAATTAGGATGCCAAGAAATTTTTCTGAAAGGCAGCCCAAGAAATGTGATAGGAAAACCACTTTATAACTTATAAAGAGCTTTGATGTACAATGATACTGCGACAAAAGGAAAAACTTTGCAAGAGTTAGGTGAGTTCTTTTGTTACCCAACTTGATGTTGTTTCAGCTATTTATATGTTAATTAGAATTTTTGGTAATTTATACTTATTTGTTTAGGTTCTTTGGATCAAGTCCCATGAGTTTAACTAAGATTCAGTTGTATGGTTGGAATATGAATAGGTGGAATTATATTGATCTTGAGTATTTTGATTTGGTCTGTTTCTTCTTGTAGTTTTATCTCTAGTCATGGCCGTGTAAGTACTATGCCTGTTACATTGTATGTCTATACAGTATATCTGCACATGCACTAACGTAAAACTACTTCACTGGTGGAAATCAGTGTTTATGTAGCTGGTTAAGTTCACCAATGATCAAACTATGAACTAAGTTATATTAGGCTGTTCTTACTCCTAAAATCATACTCCCTCTGTTTCTACAAAAGTGTTACTATCACTTTTTCAACTTAGCCTATTTTTAGCCGGTTCACATACTCAAACTGAATGTGTTGGTTATTCAGTGTAGAGGTTCCTTTCTAATTTCGAGTCTGGTTTTGTGTTGATTAGAGTCTAGTCTTTTCACTTATGCGTCAGTTAGATAAGCTGAATTTTCTTCAGTGTCTAACGGGCTGTTTTCTGAACAGTTGCTTTCTCCTCTTTTTTTTTTTTTTTGAGTTTTCTGAGATTCCCAATTTATACGTATGGTTTCCATCCTTTGTTCCGGGTTGAAGTTATCATATGGAATCACTTTTGGTATTCTCACTGGATGTGCTTTGATGAGAATTACTGGTTAGATAGGTGATTAGTGACAATGAGCGGTGCAGATTCCAACATAAATATTAATAACGTGTATGTTTACTACATCTGTCTCTATGTCTATTTGATCAGAGAAACACAATGCAATCCTAACTTTATACAACTGTTTGCAGGTGCAAATTTGGGAAGGAAATCATTTATGTCTTAGCTAGATTTGGGAGGCAGCTTAAGAAATGTGATAGCAGCATTCATTAAGGATCAAAGCTAAGCATTACCTGGCAGGCCAACACGTAATGAAACTAGTGTATCCACTTCTAAATCTGCTGTAGCTAATTCATCACAAGCAAACTCAGTTCTGAGCATACAGGTATCCATCTTGGACATCTACAGCGGGAAGGAAAACACAATTGCTTTCTTTTGGTGAATCCTTACCAGGGAACATTTTTTGGATGTTTAGAAGCAAAAAAAACAGGTCAATTTTCTTTCCGAGTTATCCAACCGAGTGTGGTGTAGTGTACATGTTATAAAATGTTAACTGGTATCTCATGGGTTGCCAGTTAATTTTTTTGTCTATTTTGATAGAATATTTCCTTTTATAAATAGTTTGAACAACCTTTCTGTTGATCTAACGTGTTTTGCATTATACGAGCTTAGTTATATTTTGCAACCATTGTAATTGCATAAGTGACGGATTTCGTTTTGAACCAATTTCAGTAGGAGTTTGCTCCTGAGTTTGCAAGATATATTTACTGGACCAAGTTTGTATGCCAACAATTTTGATTTTTATTTCTACACCAAGCTGCAGTCTTCTCATTTTACCCTAATGCGTTTACCAGTTCAGAGAATAATTACGGCAAGCTAAGAATTTACTGCAATAAAATTTTAGCAAAAGATATTGCTTGCTGAATCAGCAAAAAATAAAACAGTTAACTAGTTTCAGCTGTTTTCACTAGTTTGCTCATGACATGTGAAAATTACTGCACTCTACATACAGACTTCCCAAATGTCATGTCTTATAAATCTAGAATCAAATCTTCTGGCTAGCTACTTGTATCCTGCAAAACTTAGTGTGATTTCTTTTCAAGTAACCTGCAAACCGAAAAATGCTTATCACCCCTTGCTAAACCTGTACTGAGATAGCTAGAGCTGCTGTCAAACTGTGGATGAAAAATAGTCAATTTAACGCAGAGTAAATCCATTTTTTTGTTCGCAGCAATGAATACTAGTACAAGAAAGAAATTTAACTTTCAAGTTTAGTATTCAACAGGTACCAAATTTCTTTCATAAAATCATTCTCAAACTATACAATTATAAAAAGGGAAGAATGAATAATACAATTGTCCTTTTTTTTTTCTGTATCTTTGTACAGGTCAGATGTATTAACAAACTACCCTAACTAATGAAGAAAGAATGAAATCTAGACAGAAATCCTAACTAATAAAGAAAGAGCAATAAAGCTCAGCTGGTAGGCATAACAAAAACTAAACCAACTCTTTCAAACTGATGCGACTAGCCAAAAGTCCATGACAGCCTCCTTATAAAACCACCAGTTACCAGCAGCATCCTAAAAAGTTCCAATACTGCAGTAAGTTACTGGAGACAATGTTAGTCTTCAGACTTAGTTTCGTCGTCTTCAGACTTCATTTCATCATCTTCAAACTTAGTTTCTGTTTGGGGTTCTGGCCCTTCCATCCGTAGTGGCTTTAACAACTGTGCTCCTGTTAAAGTCTCGAAGTGGTGATTGTTTTGGTGTCCATAGTTATTCTTTTGGTTATTAAGAAGAATATACCGATCCGTAGCTGGAGGGGGGTATATATTGTTCGGTGCATCTAAATTTGAACCGGCATAAGGTGGTTGCTGCTTCCATTTCATGCAGTTCTCATCAATGGAGCCCTGAGAGCTTTGGTCATAATGAATCATATCATTCATCGGATAGTTAGGTAAATTCAGACTACTGTCTATACTAGGATAATTTGGGAGCAATTCAGCAGTCCTGTAGTTCGTCCTTAGATTACCTCCAGAATAAGGTTGGTTATGCAGATTGTAAGCTGGAGCTCTGACATTATAATCTTGGCAGTTCAGAAACATTGGTTGCTCCATCAGTGCGGGCAGATTGTTCATAAAATAATTATCTCTCGTCTGGGACTGCTGTGGCATATGACCAGTTTTTGTCGCAAAGTTAGAATAATCTGGTCCAAATCTGCCATTGCTTAGTAAAGGGTCAATTGTATTGCGTGTTGGTCTCCCTAGATGACCATCCCGCATACCGTGATTTTGAAATTTAGTTGAGTACTGGGTAAGTCCTCCGCCTTGCAATAAAGGTACCAAGTGTGATTCTGGTTGATTCATAGGTGTATTCAGATTACATGCAGGATACCCTGGTGATTTTCTATGATTCTGGCGACGTTTCTGTGATAGGTATAATATGTAAATAATAAATTAGGTAGGAAGAGTAAACATATCCCGTGAACTAACCTTAAAACGAAAACCAAACATTACTGCTAAGGAAGGAACATACCTGGAGGTGGCTGGCAACATTTTCTCTTTTAAGTCCGGGAACATTCATTAGCTCGAGAATTTTCTTTGGAACGGCCTCTACATTATCAATTAATCACAGCACAAAGTATTTAGTGTTTACGAATTTCAGAAATAAAACGAAAATGAAACAGAAAACTCCCTAAGACACAATGCAAAAATATGAAAGAAAAAGGGTAAAAATCGTACTTTCAATTCCAATATTTTCTATGACTGCGTCAAATTTCCGATTGAGTTCATCAGTCCAAACAATTCTTGTTTTCTTTGTCATAGACACAAGACTGCTATCCACAACCTTGTCAATTGCCTCTGCATTTTTCCTCTTCCTCCTCAAGGATTTATTGTTTATTTCAATTGATTTGTGGCGGCATTCACATTCACACGAGTGTTCTACCATCATCTTTCGGATGATCACATGCTTAAATATGAGTTCTATCTCCTTCCTTTCAATTGGCTTAACTAAGCAATCGCATGCTCCTTCGGTGAGACACTTGATGACAATATTATTGTCGTCCTCTCTTGACATCATCACTGCATATTAGATTATAGTTTAAGATAAAGACAAATCTATGAGATAAACCAAAACATAAGGTATTTCATAGTTCAATTTATGTATAATGGTTCGATACTTATACGTACTCACAACAGGTATATCCATTTCTGCTAGTATGAGCTTAAGCAGCTCGAATCCATCCGTATTGGCCATATGTACACTGCTCAAAACAATATCAAATTTGTTTCTTGCAGAACGCAGTGTAGGCAATATGGTTTCAGCTCGAAGTTCACCATATGTGGTAACTGAAATATCAAAACCACCCATTATTAACTTATCAAAACCCTATGGTAGGATTCAAGCGCTCAAAAGAAACGGAAAATCAAAAGAAAAATAATTCACATAATCAAATAGTTCTAGTTCTATAATTAATTAATCAAGAAGTAAACATAATATAAAACTAACATAGAATTAAACATGCAGCAGATAACAAGTACTAATTAAGGTTGATTACCTTGATAATGAAGTTCTTTAAGCAACTTCTCAATATGTTGAAGAAACTCAGGATCATCATCAATAACCAAAACCCTAACACCTTCTGGAAACTTGTCTGGTAAGACTTCATTAGTAACATTTTCTTTCTTCACTTCATGTTGTTGTGTTTCATTCTTATTCACTTCGGGTTGTGTTTCTTCCAAACCTTCACTCATTATTCTTGAATATATATATCTAAAAACTATTGAAAAAAAATCAAAAAAAAAAATCGATGGTTATTTACGATTCAGGACTAATTTCTTTGGATATTAGGGCTTTGTTTATTCTTTAATATAAGATCTGAGTCTCCTCAGATTCCATGAAATACTAGGAGAAGAAAACACTTTGAAAACTAGCAGTTCCCTTTACCAAGGAATCTTTGAGAAAGTAGAGTATAAGTTTTTTTTCACCTCTGAAAATACCAAATTTACTGCTTTATAGTTACCCTTTTTACCGCGGAGGCCTCTTGTTTGTCAAGTAGGATATACAAGAATCCCTTAAATAAGGGAATTTTGTTTTTGGTAAACCGACATGTGATGGTCTTTCAGAACAAGAAAAATACCCGCACAAAAAATGGTACGTATGGTTAAAAGCACGTGCTAATTCTAGTCCTTGGTTGCTTTGCCTCAAATTTAAAAGTAAAAGTGTCATTTTTCCTGGGACGGACGGAGTATATTATTTCGATTTCTTTCTATTGTAAAGAGAGGGCGGTTTGTGCGTTGTAATAATCTCTGGAGAATAATAGAGGTTTGCAAGGAGTCTAGAAGTTCAAGAGAAAGGTCTTGTGTCAATGGCGATGAAGAAGGTAACAACTGGAGGAAAAGGGTCATCTCTAACTTCATCATCTGTTTATTTCATTGCAAATGGAGTAAGTCAGGTAAACATCGATTCATCAATACTTGAAAAATTATTATCATCATCAGAATCGTCACTTCTTTCAGAAAAACTACATTATAATATCTCAAATCCTGTTGGATACCTAACAGTTATTGAAGCACGTGCATCTCTTGTTGTTCTTCTAAACAAACTAATCATCACTCAACACAGAATCCGTTATGTTCTTCCCATTCTTATTACTGATACCCTAAATAGAGGAGAGCCATCTGCACTAGAATCTCTAGATTTTGGTTCTGCGTTAGGGTTTTTAGATTGTTTGTGTAAGGTAAATGGTAAAAGAATTGAAGATGTAGGAGTAACTGATGGGGAAGTAAGTGTTTTAGAGGAATCTTGTTAAGCATTAGATGGAATTTGTGAACTTTTAGATTGTTGTTCGTCTTCTTTGAGTACTATTGCGGATGCTGTCGCGGCGTTATCTTGTGAGGCATCTAGTGCCGATGTTTCTGCATTGGTTAATTTATCGGATTCTGGTGATGGGTTTTCGGATAAAGATATGGTTGCTGTTGCTAGTGATTTTAAGGTTTTACTAACGGGAAATTTGCTAACTAGTCCAAAAAATCCAAACCTAGTTAATCTATAGTCCACACGGGAGAACCTATTTATCTGTAAGTCCAAAATCAAATGAAGACATGGAAATTCCTTAATTACCCACTTATCATACGTGTGAATAAAAGAACGCTTTTCTCCAAATCTCTTCGTTTTTCCTCCGCCGCCGTTCTCTTTCTGTCTTTCTAATTATTCTTCTGTCAAAAGTCAACGAAAACCTAGATCTACAATCAAATTACGTGATAATCATCAAAACATAGATCTATAATGAAGAAATGATATGAAATCATCAAAAGCCCTATTTTTTTGAAGGATAACCAACAACGAAACCCTATTTTACTAAGAAGAATTAGCATAGTCCCTATTTTTTGAAGAATCACCAACAACGAAACCCTAGTTTACTAAGAAGAATTAGCATAACACGAGATTTTTCTCCCAAAAATCAATAGAAGATTGTGATTTAGAAGAATCACCATCAACAAATGTGTTTTTCCTTTCACTTATATTTTCCAGGTTTTTTTTCACATGATTTTTTTTGTAGCATTTTTTTCACATGATGATCCTACGGTATATATTTTCTATTGAGCAGTACATATTGTACAATACATATCTCCTATCAATCAGTACATATCCTACGGTACGTATTTTCTATTGCCCAATACATATTTTACAGTACATCTTGAATTCGGCAGAGATTTGTGATGAATTCTTAAAGGATATAGACACTTCAAAATTTGAGGTAACCCACTACATATTAGGTTGTCTGATAAAAACTGCAGTACATATTTGGTTGTACTAATAGAAACTAGGTGGTTTTTAACACTGTCAACTGCCAGTACATATTTGATTATACTGGTAAAAATTGTAGCACATATTTGGTTGTATTGACAGAAACTGGGTGGTTTTTTACTTGCACATAAAAAAGGTGCTAAAAGACTATAGAATTTGGGATTGCAGACATGATCACTTACTGTATTATATTGTGTAATGTATTGAAATCGATTACGACAATTGTGTAAATCAAATTTATTTCATCTAAAGATCTTATAATATGAAAGTGCAAATTTACAACATGTTCAGTCTAAATTGTAACTTCCACGATATGTTGACAACCAACTAATTAGTACTGCATAGATAATCAATTGAAAAGAAAATTTGGTACAACAAGTTTCAAACACCAAAAGAATAGCTAGCAACGATGTCGATGCTGGCGACGTTGGCGCTCCTTTCTCGTGCCTCCTCTGTTTAATTTTTGTTGTTACCGGTGACCCCTTCTATAGAAACTTTAGCATACTCTTCTTTCTCATGTCTTATCTCCTTAAGCATAACGACAATATTTTCTATTGCATGCATCTTTTCTGGTATAAGGTTGACACATAGTAATGTTATACTAAGTACCTAGATCATCTCTTCTACCTTTGACTCTTGTCTTGCATGTAATTTATGATCAAGGAAACAAAGAGAAGTCCAACAGGCTCTAGTAATCTTAACTGCTTCTCCCTGAAATCAGTTAATGCTCATACAAGTGAGACACTCAGAATGTAGTCTCAAACTCAGAAAACCAAATATAAATGCTAAATTAAGTTTTCAACTTAGCAGGAACAAATGCAATCTGAGTCCAAATTCGACGTGGAGGGTTATGTTGAAAAAAAATGTTTACAAATGCAGATCAACACTACAACATGAAGCGAAACACCTAGTAGATATTGAAATGTACTGAGTGGAAACCTAGTAGATATTGATATGTATAGAGTGAAAACCTAGTAGATATCGGTATGTACTAAGTGAAAAACTAGTAGATATCACAGTACATATACACATATACACATATAATTACCGAAGCAAACAATTAGAAGCTCAGCTGGTACCAAAAATAAACTATTTTGAGTCTCAAGGAAGAGCACGTGTATAGAAAAGAATGAAACTAGGTCAGATCATGCTCCGACCCTGTCCTTGTTGTTGGAAAACAAGTATTAAGTGCTAAGAAAATTAGAAATGCAGGGCGTATTTTTGAACCTTCTCAAACTGTGCTCAAGGATCAGGGATCCAAGTCCAAAATTGAGCTAGGTTACACTCATAGGGTACTAGAGGCAGAGAATCAAACCTTTTGATAATGATGTACAGGTATCCGTATGGGTGCCCAAAATGAATAGTAGGTAAATGAACAAGGGTTTCAATAAAGTCACAACCAATGTTTGAAGTTAGCCGGCAGTTACTGTTATAGCGGCTTCCATGATACAAGAAAAGTTAAAGCTACTGATATGGACCGTTAAAACCGTTATTTAGGACCGTTATAACTATTTTCTCAAGGAAAAAAAAAACATGAAACACAACCGATTATGTTAAATAAAGCTATAAAGGTCGTTATCTATTGTACTTTCTCGAAATAATGATCCTGAAAACCATTATTCAAAATTTCAAAGAAAGGGCATAATGGTTATATGTTACCATAAAGGCAACAACGAGTTGGTGTTACCGTTACACTTATAACAGCAGTTCTTTAACATTATTCACAACATTACATCCTAATCAGATTCATAGAAATACCAGACTGAAAAGAATGACATACTGCAGGATTCAACTGTGCAATTCAGTAAAACAAAATTGAGTTTTGGTGAGGTCCATTCCTAAGGATGCGGCTAGTAAAAGATAACCCAAAACTTGTAATTAAGCAGTTTGTGTACCTCCAGATGCTTCCACCAGCCCTGTACCTGGTGCAACGCCTGCATGCTTAAGTGCTCCAGCAGTCCTATTAAGAGAACTACATGCCAAGTTAAAAGCAGACAGGAGATATTCATATTAAGGCCAGAGAAAAAAGAACCCTACTGCTACCATTCTAATCCTCTCTTATTATGATGTCAGTTTCAAGTGTCTTGCCCATAGGCTTTTGTAGGTATTACATGGACCATGACTATCAATCACCAAATCAGCAATGGCTTGTTACAATAAGTGGCTACACATCCTTCAGTTCAAAATTATACCTTTTTCCATCTTTTTTTTTTCTCCAAAATTTAAGGCTTATAATCCTAGTAAAATGCTTAGCTACTTTTAGCTTAGGAATAGAAATTCCATAATAGAGCACATTAACAAATTTTTAAAATTTCAAACCTTTTGTTGTCTCTTCCATAGCCATCTACAGCTATGGTAATCATTACCTTCAGGATCTCCAACTTCAACAAGATGACCATCAAAAACCATAGTTTCACCAGATCTGACCACTTCATCCTTTTTCAAGAACTTGCTGTCCGATAGCATATTTCTAGAGTCATACAGCAGAACCTGAACATCACCCAGGAATATAAAGGAGACGAGCAAAAGAAAAACTTTATCCAGAGGTAAATAACACGCAACACAGGAGTAAATTCATAAAATAACACACAATAAATGAAGAATGAACAACTAGGAATCATTATTTCTTTTGCAATCTCATCTCTCTCTCCCTCTCTCTCCTATTTCTATTTTTATGAAATCAGTTAATAGGAATCTTGTACAATATAGCCGAATAAATTTACAACGATGAAAACTCAGGAAGGCTACTATAAAATAGGCAAGATCAGTTAAATCATTTTAACAAGTCGTTATCAGTTAAATAACCTCGAACCTTATCGTTTTCGAGTTCGATCACTCTTCCACTAGTTCAAAATGAAAACACAATACATATACACATGTACTGAAGAAAATAAGAATTGAAAACCTAGTAGATATAGTTATGCATTCAGTGAAAACCAAGTAGATATTCATATACACTGAGTGAAAACCTAGTAGATATTGATATGTACTGAGTTAAAAACTAGTAGATATTGATATGCACTGAATTAAAACCTAGTAGATATCACAGTACATATACATATATACTGAAGGAAACAAAAATTGAAAATTTGTAAACCCCACTGTAATAACATAATCACTGTGGGCACACAGTTCAGAATACATACTACTGTAATTTCAAGCATGATTAAATATACTGAACTGTTGTATGTCATGAATGGAGAAAATAAATATTTTTTTTGAAGCATAGGAGAAAATAATATTAGATGCTATAGTTGTCTTTTTAGATCAGTTCAAAACCTTGCCTCTTTGCCAAACAAACATAATTTAACCTACAGTAGTACCATGTAACCACATCTGCAAGTTTAGTGATATTAGAAAGGTTCAAGTTAAACTCTCCACTTGTATGTACTAAGCTTAGCTAACTACACATTACCTCTACCAAAAAAAATCTCAATAGAGAATCAAACTTATACAACTTTCACTATATTCCAACACAAAAAATCATATCCTAGCTACAACAATAAACAGTAATTTCCAAATCTTATTGTTCGAAAAATAACTAAAACTGTAATTAGGAACAAAAGTATTAAATGCATGCTTACTTTTATCCTTTGCTTTAAAACTGATCTTTAATATAGAAAGTCACCAATTCTTCAGGGTCCTTCAACCATACCTGAATCATCCTTGTACAAGAGTTATCGGGAAATTACACATCAGTAATAAAGCATAAACATATAGAGGGAGAAATTGCTTCATTAAGATATCAACTAGCACTGCTAAAATGTTATAAAATCAATTGAAAACAATAATTTACCAGAACCAAAATAATATCCTTGAAAAAACAAATTGACAAACATCCAAAGTCCTTACCAGAAGGAGGTTGAAGAGAATAGTACATCGGATTATTGGTATATCTATCAAGTTGAAGTGGAGAGAATGAGAAATCAATGAGATTCCCATCATCTCAGGATCAGGATTTGCGAAGTGAATTGTTACTATCAGGATTTGATATCCTTTTTCAACATCAACGATCTCTTTACGTTAAATTATCATCGACTCGATTGATTTTATCAGGGATAGATCATCACTTTCCATTTTTATCTCTAGAAATTTTGAGATTTGATTGAGAAAATGAAAAAAACCCTAATTAGAAACTCTGGAAGAAAAATGAAAAAACCCTAAAAACAAATTTGATAATAAGATCAATAATGAGTAAAACGACTTACCAATTACAAAAATCTGAGATTAAATTTGTGAATGATCAAGGTCGATATCCATTGCCAGAACTCCCCGAAACAGATATTAAGAAAGAAATTTAGAACAAAATGAAACATGGTTTGCTTCTACTATTGATATATAAGGGTATTATGGGTATTTAGAAATAAAAAAGATTCTGACCAACGTATGGATGGATCCTGGATTAGAATTTTTGGCCAAAAAAAAGTTTTTGGACTAGGGGTTAAACCGGGTATGATGGATGGATTAGGGGTTAAACGGGTCTTGTATATAGGATTATGTAGTAATTCTTAGTTTACTAACTGGGTCGAAACTGGTTGGCGAAAACTAAGTCGGTGTCTGAGATACCAGAGGTGCATGGGAGTTTTAGGGAGATTGTTAAGCATGTACACTCAACAATGAGTGTGAAATTGAATTCTTGTGTGAGTATTAGTAAGGATGGTTCGTTCTGTAATGTAAGGAGTGGGAAACAATTGGTGAACACAATGAAGTCTTTGGCATCCTCGCTGATATATCTGTTGGATGCAATAATCCAAAATAAGGAAAAAAAATCAAATAAACAAAAGTTTTGTTACTTAGCTCCTTTTTAATCGAAGTGATCGATTTGACGAAACAGATGAGCTCCCCAGATCTCCGCAACAACAACATGGAAAACTTTGGAAAAACAGAGTGAGTCACGTGTTCAACTCGCTGTCCTTAAGACATTAGCGCCCGACTACACTCAGTGATGCTATAGCCTCCACAGGGCGGATGCCTCCAGGATAAAACACCCTACTACACCTACTACTAGCACTCGTAGTATATGCTCAACTTCATCTTGGCAACTCCGAAAAAACCCTCAAGGAAAATCGTGAAAGCTTAAGAAAAACAATAGGAAGATATTTTTCTTTTGGTATGTCTAAAAATATAGAGAAACCCATTTTATGGATTAATTCAATAGGTTGAGAAAAGCTTGTTTATATAATAACCTAGTACAACTTTAGAAGAGGGATCTCCCCGATGTGGGACTAATAATTTTATATAGTCTCTTAAAACATCTTAATATTGGAAACTCTCCAATGTGGGACTAGTAAGTTTTTCATTCACAAAAGAAAACAAGAATTTATTTATTTTTTTAAAACTTTAAAATTCATATTTTATATATTGTTTTCCAATTATCCCCCACATGAATGAAAAACCTCAGTAAAACATGAAAAACATAAATAGATCTTGGTAAATCATTACCCCATTCCACGACCCGATCGAACTGACTGAACAGACAGCCAAACTGTGTGTATTGAAATCATACTAGCCATTCCAACGTCTTATCCATCACACAAAAGTGTGTTGACCCTATGGTCATCTATTGATTGCATAAATCATAATAGTATAGAGAGATTTCATCTTTAGTTTCCCATAGTAGGACTAAAGGTTCTGTTTACCAAAGTGAAAATGAGCCAGTGATCCCTTAGTGACCCTTAGGTCTTAAGTATCAGTGGTACCAAGACCATAAAAACAACGTAAAACTTATTTTCTCAAAATGAATTAAATCTCGATAAAAAACGAAAAATCACATAAAACGTAGAAAATACCATTTTAGGCAGAGGTGTCCATGAGATCTTGAACCTTTGCTTAGTGAGAGATTACCGGAACTACTTGCTAGAGACAGTGAACGCGATATCTTGAACTGCTAGCGTTTGGTGTAATTCGCGATAACCACCATGCATGATATCTCCAAGGTTGTTGCCAAGCTCGTGCGGTTGTGCTCATTTTGGCCCTGAGCAAATATCCCGTTTCTCAGAATGCTCTTTAGAATCAGTTCCATTCTCATAGGAAGCGGCCCACTTCCATATTAAGATAGGTGAGTTCTATCAAGAGTGTTTACTGCTACACCCCACTTCAATCTTAAATTGAAACTATAGAACTCATTAAGACTTATTAAAAGTCATCCTTCACATGCAATCACACTATTTGTTTCCTTTAACCCACCACAAATTAGATGTCTCATTCAAAACCTTGATCTTGGGATCTCCAGTCAACAAGGTTGAGTATCCTTCATGGCAAGTTTGTTTATTGAGCTTAAGCCCCATCCCCCTCGATGCAATAACAAACTATCTCTCTAGATTATCCTTTCGTCAAAGGATCCACTAATTTTTCTCTTGAATTCACTAAGTCTACAAAAATCACTTCATTAGAGAGTAGTTGTCTTACCGAATTAACTTTCTCCGAGTTTGTGTAGAATTTGCCAATTGCTCATTTACTTTAGAACTACATAGTCAATTGAGTTTCAGTAGTGGTGGCCACAGGCTTCTGTCACAGAGGAATGCCTTAAAAGAAGATTTATCCATTCAACTTCCTTTCATGCTTTAAATTAAGCGAGGGAACTCTGATTTCATCTCAGTCGAGTTCCTCATGTTTGTTGGAATACTTCCAACTACTGACACAACTTAAGAGGGCACACATATAGACTAAGACTCTCCAAATCCTGAAATCACAACATCTCTTAAGGTCAGTCCAATATGTATCATGCACATACACAATTTTAAATGTACCTCAAGTACTGCAAATTTCTGATCAGATCATCCCACTAATTCTTCTGGGGTCACAAATGTATTTGTACACCGAATGAACTGCACATTTACAACACACATTAAACATATCGAGTTTGACAAAGACCATTTCCGTCAGAATTTCTTTTGGTTCCAATGATCCTTTAGATCATGCTTGTCTACAACAACTTAGTCTTTAAACCAAATCGTAAAAGTCACATGTTTTCTAGGTGGTTGTAAAGCATATAAAGGCATATACAAGATACATGTACTAAATACTAGTACGGTCATTACATTTTCCTCAAAAGGTTAGTGCCATATATATATATATCACATATTTGAAATTAAATATGTACCTCAAGCATCCCAATTCTCTTGTCCTTTGATTAAAATGGAAAAATGCACACTTATTTTATTCAAATATTGTTAACTTCGGAACTTACAAGTTATTATAGTACGGTTCTGGTGATCATATGCAATGATTTGCTAAAAAAAATCAATTCTTCATTCTCACCTTAGACCCCCTCAATTGAGGTCTACAGGGTATGACACATATAAGTTTAGGGTCTTCTATAAATAAGCTTGAGAAATCAAACAAACACTTGTTTCAATCTTATACCCCCACATTTGAGGCATAAGGGTCCCCACAGTTATAAGGATTTCTCGACACAAGAAAATACAATTATGTGTCCTGTAGGTTGCATCTAACTAAGAAACACCATGGTACTCTATACCAACATTATGATATAACATGTTCATGTATCCATTCCCAATTCATTGACGATTTTCCCTTTTATCTACTATTGTCTTGTTCTATTAAGCTAACACTTAAAGCATCACAAGACCATATTTCTATGTATAACATTTCATAGTAACTTAGGTAGATAGCATTTGACACTAGTTTTAAATCGCAATGCACATATTGAGAATGATATCATAATTTGATTAATGTCCATACCTGACAAGCCTTACACATCATTACCTATTTCTTCAGCTGTTTTGATAGTTGAGTTGTTCATGAAAAAGCTTATGTATCTTTCCCATTCTTGGTAGAAACAAAACATGTCTTTTCTGGAGCACACGTTCCAGCACTTCCGGCATTTACCAACCAATTCTTTTTATCATCTCCACTGAAAAATAAAATTACTTAACATGGTAAGAATGTCTATTGTTTCATTCAAATTTGAATAAACAATTCTATATTCCGAGGAGATAAGCACACAACTAAAAACAGAAGTTACACAGATTAGCACTTAATCTATCATTCAATTTCAAATGATAAAACTTCTGAACAACTAGGATTAAAAAATTGGTTGATACTCTCGTTCGTCATAGATAATATTAAATTATCAAAAGATTACAAGTGCTTATTTTATCAAAATATTTATTACCAACATATAGTTATCAATTTACTTAAGTCTCTCTTCACATTAGACTATCACTATCATCAATAAGTAACAAAACTTGGTAATAAAACCCCCAAACGATTGTTGTGTACATACGTATCAATTAAAGCACATTTGATTGCTTAACCTTCTTGTTGCACTAGTTACTAAAAGATACTTTATACCTCACTATTCATATGACTATGGTATACTAGTGTATTATGATTCTCATATTTTCAACAAAAGGTAACATATTCAAAATAATTTAAAAATCACCATAGAAATTGATAATACACAATTATTAACCAATCATGTGATTCACGCCAATTGATACTACACAAAGAACATATAATCAAAGTGATTTATAACACAATGCATATTTCATATACAACTAATTCAACATCTCATTATTCATTAGCAATGTGATACTAATCTAACACATATAAGAGATTATCACTTTAAGTCACAAAAATCAATTCGTTACTTGCTCTAATTTGTTTATGAGAAATATTTCAACTAAATTGAAATCTCAAGTCTATTATGGATAAAAATACTCATTAGTACCGGTTTTTCATGTTATATCCAAAGTGACAAAATACCACTATAAATGGTTGCAAGATCTCACACTAATCTAAAGCTTTGACACAGTTATGGATTTTTTTTACAAACATGCGAAACTTTTTTGCAAACACCATATCTCAAAAACTATAATCTCGAATCAGAAAATTAAATATGAGTTTTGAAGATAACATCTAGATATACAAACTTCATTTGAACCAGCATTTCAAAAAACTCATAATTACGCCAAGAAAACTAATTTAGTCAACAACATTATCTTCCCGTCAGAATTTTTCAGTAACGTTTATCAGTTTTGTAAAATATCTAAAAAATACTTTTACAACTCCAAAAATTATGAAATTTGGTGTGGGTAACTATCAATATGTCCAATATGTTTGATTAAAAGGATTTACCGAAATTCCTTCTAGGTCAAGAGATAACCTCGAAACTCTACATCTGACCAAAAACTCAATTTTGTTTTTACTCCACAATTGACATCCTTAGTTTTCCAATATAATATCAACGTCAATAATTCATAAATCGATCATTCATTTATGATTATTACTATATAAATAATATCTTAAGATTGTTGGATGCAATAATCAAAAATAAGGAAAAAATTAAATAAACAAAAGTTTTGTTACTTAGCTCCTTTTTAATCGAAGTGATCGATTTGACGAAACGGATGAGCTCCCCAGATCTCCGCAACAACAACATGGAAAACTTTGGAAAAATAGAGTGAGTCACGTGTTCAACACGCTGTCCTTAAAACACTAGCGCCTGGCTACACCCAAGAGTGATGCTATAGCCTCCACAGGGCGGATGCCTCCAGGATAAAACACCCTACTACACCTACTACTAGCACTCGTAGTAGATGCTCAACTTGAGCTTGGTAACTCCAAAAAAACCCTCAAGAAAAATCGTGAAAGCTTAAGAAAAACAATAGAAAGATATTTTTCTTTTGGTCTGTCTAAAAATATAGAGAAACTCTTTTTCCATGGATTAATTCAATAGGTTGAGAAAAGCTTGTTTATATAATAACCTAGTACAACTTAAGAAGAGAGATCTCTCCGTTGTGGGACTAATAATTTTATATAGTCTTTTAAAACAGCTTAATTGGAAACTCTCCAATATGGGACTAATAAGTTTTTCATTCACAAAAGAAAACAAAAATTTATTTATTTTTTAAAAACATTAAAATTCATATTTTATACATTGTTTTCTAACAATATCTAGGCGAGAGCAGTTTGTATCGAGCGGAACTGGTGGCAAGATGAGAGGAAATGCTCAAGATGTTCAGGCTGTGTCTTCAGGTGGTGAAATCAAAAATGGGAACGCAAATGAAGAAAAAAAGAGCCAAAAGAAAAAGAAGGTTGCTTTGTGTAAGGGAACTGCTGTTATTAAGCAGCTCCTTAAGGACAGGTTGAATAGTGAAGGTGGGGATACAATTGAGAATTTTGCAGTGTTGAATGAATGGGCAGGAGATCTTTGTTTGTTTTTCGAGCCGAAGGATCCAGAACTTGATCATATGGTTGAAGGAAAATGAGAGAACCCTGAATTTTCCAAGGAGCCAACTTAAGAACAACCTTCTTAAAATCATTCTTGAATGAAAACACATAAATATTAATGCACAATTACTTAATCTCCACTTATTTATATTTTTCGCCGGATCATAACTACATTTTTTTGAACCTCTTCTACATCTACTGGTTCCTTATTAATGATTTTTCCAATAAGGCTATTAGCCCATTGAGTTGCTGCATTGTCAACATCTTCTGCAGTTATTAATTGTCTTCTTATAAGCTTGCTTATAATAGCACCTTGCATTTTCTTGGATAGTAAAGCTAGGTGGAACTATGATAAGGAGGCCATGGTTTTGAATAACTCTTTAAACTAGTACTTTTTCCTTTGAATGAAAATATAGATGTGGTTAGGTATAGGGTTTAGGGGTTTATGAGATGAGAGAAAGTTACCATAACCTGACATGTCTTGACTGACTGGAACAGTTAGAGTGAATCTTGCAATATTAATAGCCTTTATTCTTGGACGAAAATTTTAAAATTTTGAAAATTATTTGATTGCGCTTCTGAATTGTGTAAAGTTACAGGAATAACCTTACTTGAAGAACAATGAAGTTTAGAAGATATGAAATTGAGTTTTCTGATAAAAAATAACTAGTATAACCATGAGAGATTAGCACAACTGCTTCCATTAGCGCACAACCTGAAAAATTGTAAAGGAGCACAACTGCTAGATTGAGAACCATTCTCCTAATAAAAAAGAAAACCACATGAGAGAAGGAGGTTATTGCAAAACTGCTACCAAAATCACAACTGGTGCACTACTGGATTAACAAAACGATCAAAGGAAAAAAGAAGTTAGCACTCCATGAGATAAAATCAACGAACTATAGACAGAAATAAGGAAGAACTGATATTGAAACACAAAGAAAATAATAAAGATGTAACTAAAACAAATAAGAAAACAAACTCATACAATCTTCACAAAAGAACCAATCAAAAGTTAAATCAAAACAAAAAGAAATCTCTAAAGTGATTCACCAAAATTGGTAGCAAACCATTCAGTAAATATTTAATGATAACTTCTAAAAAAGTAGTTGCAGTTCATATCCATGTTAGATGTTGATCAATAATCTAAACATCAAAGAAACATGCTCGCAATCATAGATATGGCAAAGGTAATAATGTGATCATCTTTAACTTGGTCTTTAACTTTGTAAGATGTTGGAGTAAATTGATTTATGAAACCGAGAAATCAAACACATTCTTCAATTTCACGAATATGATTTATTTCCTCTGCTGGTTTCTGAAGAATTTAGGGGTCAATAAGTAGGTTTATTTGGGAATAATACTAACATACACAGATTTTACTGTGAAATTTCTAGTGGTGGTGTTTGATGGTTGGTGGTGGTTTTGTTAATAGTGATGGTAGTCCTAGTTGGTGGTTGGTGGTTGGTGGTAGTGGGGTAGTGTTGGTATCGGTAGTGTCAATGGTGTTGGTGGTGGCTGTGGTGTTGGTTGCTGGTGGTGCTGGTCGGTGGTGGCAAATAATGGTTGCAGTGCTGATGGTGATGGTAGTGCTGATGGTGATGGTGGTGCTGGTATTGATGGTGGCGATGATGTTGATTATGGTAGTTTGCGGTGGCGATGCTGGTTGGCGATGGCGGTGGTGGTGGCGCGGTTGGCGCCGATGATGGTTGGTGGTGGCGTTGTTGGTCGATGGTGTTGTTAGTTGATGGGTGTGAATTGGTGCTAATACTTTTGGTGATGAGAAGAGAATAAAGATTGAGGGTGGGGTTGTTTTTTGTTTTTGTTGGGATGAATTAATTTAAAGGGTAGTTTAGACAGTTATTGGTAATGAGGTTTTTACTTATGTTTTATATTTGTGTGGGTTTTTGTAATACTAGGTAAGGGTTTATGGGTTATAACACCCGTGTAATTTTTGGAATGATTTTTTGGGGACTCTTCCCTTTTTGAGGGTACCATCCCTCAAATTGGGATAAGGTCAATATGAAATAAGAACTAAAACCCCTTATCCATATGTTTTAGTTAATGCCCAAAATGCTCTTTATATTATTATATTATATCATATTTATATTTTATTTTTGTTATATATTTTGTTTATTGCGTTAGGTTCGGCTAGGCTTTTAATTTTTCTAGTTGATCTTCAATTTGTTCTTCATTTTTCATAGACATACTAAGGTTCGGTTAGGAAAAAAAATCTAGCCGAACCTCAATATGTTGTTCACATGCTAACGAATAGATTGAGATTCAGTTAAGAAAAAAAACCCAACTAAACCTTAATTTGACCTTTATATTGAAGTTCGGCTAGTAAAAAAAACAAACTGAAACTGAAACTGGGTTCGACTAGAAAAAAAAAGTCGACTTAGCTGAACAGATTGAAGTTTGGCTAGTAAATATTAAAAAAAAACTAGCGAACTTCAAAAAATCTAAAAAGATAAAAAAAAATTTAACGATAATAACTTAAGTTTAATAAGTAAAGGGTAATTTAGTCATTTACTAACACTAGGATACCCCTTATCACCATATAATGGATGGACTAATCACTTAATGTCCCCTCAATTGGGCTTGTGAACACAAAAGATCATCGGAATTGATTCAGTGGTCACAACCCAATATACACAAAAATGATATAAAAGTAAAATCATAATGCAATGTTAAAAAAAAAAAATGTGTAAGTAACATAAGGATTTATGTGGTTCGTCTATGCATACTCCACGAGAGATGTTGAAATGATATTTACTAAGAACTTTTGAATAAAATACAAGGAGGATCGAAGATCAAATGATCTTGAGAAATAAAGATAAAACCTTACGCAGATTGTTCGCTCTCCTAGTTATTACAGTTATATTCTCTTCGCTCTTTAGTATTTTCTCTCCTAAAAGATCCGACTCTTTGCTCATAGGTTGAGTTGGGTATTTATAGAGCTAACTCCTGGATCTCGCCACTCCTTAGCTATATTTCATCTATGCTAGATGAAAATTATTTTGGGTAGACGTCTCGGTAGGTGTTGGCGTTGACTCATCTTTTCTGCTGTCTTCGCGCGGGCTCGAGCATGGTATGACTATGGAACAATCTCCTGACTATCCAATCGGGACTTTCCACGTGCGTGATTCTGTTTCCCTGGTGCGGATAAAGTAAGTTCTGTTCTTTTACCTTTATTCCACTCTTCACATGTTCAACATGTGCCCTTCTGCATTAAATGCTGTCAGGCCTGCTTTTTCCCACGCGCTGATAGCTATCTTTCCCTGTCTAGTCTTGTCAACCTCTAGAGAGATCAATTTTGACCGTCGATCCTGAGAGTAGCTCGAGATAAGAAAAATGTTTTTAGCTTTGATTTGGTATATCACATGTATATCCATATGATACTCCTGACTTATGATGTTGTCACGTGATTAGTGGAGATTATGTACTCACATGTCTGCTCCTTAAAAAATTGTTTTTGTTATCTACAAAGATTTACACAAGTAAAGGCCTAATAACATCTCCACAATTATGCCATAAGGCCAAACACTATGGTGAGGCCTTTTGTTTGGATATAACTTAATTATAGCTAAATAAAAGAGAGGTCTAAAAACTACTACTATGGGGGAAATCCATGCTTGACTTACTAAGACTGATACTGAGTTTCCGTCCAAATAATGACATACGGATACTCAGTATCCGTCCAAGTCCTTTTTTTTCTTTATTAAGTATTTTTATAGATTAAAAACTATTAAGATAAAAAAAAAATAGAGAAATAATAGGAATGAAAAATTAGGGGAAATAAAATATTTAAAAGAGAAATATTAGGAGTTAATATAGGTAAAAATCAAAATTTAAAACTAATTAAGATAAAAAATTGGAGAAATAATAAGAAAGAAATTTGAGTAAATAAAATAGTTAAAAGAGAAATATATTGGAAAAATAATATGAAAAAAATAAATTAGAGTAAATAAAATAGTTAAAAGAGAAATATTATGAGTTAATATAGGTAAAAAATCAAAATTGTTTTTATTGCTGAGACGGATACTCAGTATTCATAAAGTTTTTTTTTTGACGGAAAATGAGTATCCGTCCTTATTGCTTTGCTATAGCTGGGATCAAATATGTGTACTTTGCTAATGAAGCCAAAGCTTTGAGCCACATTAAAAACCAAGTGATGCCACATAGTGGTTGTCTTTCATTATATTTAAACTATAGCCAAGCGAAAAAAACATTTTACGGATACTGAGTATCCGTCCTTATCGCTTGGCTATAGCTGGGATCAGATATATGTACTTTTCAAATGAAGCCAAAGCTTTGAGCCACAATAAAACCAAGTGATGCCACATAGTAGTTGTCTTTCGTTATATTTAAACTATAGCCAAGAGAAATAACTATCATAGTGCTTGGCTTAAGGTCGACAAATAACTATTAGCCTGTTTGGATAACACATGAAAAATTGTTTTTTGACTTCTAAAAATCGAAAAGCCAGAAATCAATCTGGGTATTGAATTTTAAAATAACTTCTAAAAATTGAAAAATCAACTTCTTACAAAGTAAAATAGTTTTGCTTCTATAAGTAGAAACACTTTTACTTCTGATATCCAAACGTAATGTATGACTCCCGACTCTACTAACCTTTCTACGGCTCATTTGGAAAACTATCGGTAAATGACTATGACTCCCGACTCTTCTAGCCTTTCTACAACTCATTTGGAAAACTATAGATAGGGACAAGTTTGTACCTCATATATTGTTATCAAGTAGGACATATTCGAGTGGCATGGATAAAAGCAGCTATAAATAGGGGGTGAGCCTAGTTGATTGGTTTTGGGTCAAGCTGCCCTTCCTAACAACTGTGATAAGTAACCTCATCCAGGCTGGGTAAAGTTCTTGGGCCGGGGATCATTAATAATAGTGGCAAAATACGTAATAATAGTTTCCTAATAAGGGTAATTAATTAACATCATTAATTTATTTAAATATCGAGGGGACTCTGAAGTAAGTGAGCATAGCATCGAATCTATCTAAAATCGCGTGAGAGTAAAGCTTTGAGAGCAAAAACAGGAGGAGTTGATCAACAATGGCTTTGAAGGTTTGCGTCATCTCTTCTCTGTGTCTTCTTCTATAGTTTTCATATTCATCCCTTAATCTTTTAATATTATATGATCTATCATCATTCGTAATGTTAAATCAAATTTGATTTGATTTTTTTTTAAAATACCCAATTATCCACGTTTGATTACCTACTCTTTTATTTAGATCTATCATCATTCGTTATATTAAATCAAATGATTTGATTTTTTTTTCTTTTTGAAATACCCAATTACACATGTTTGATTATACCCTCTTTTATTTAGATCTTGGAGAAAATTATCTGTCAATAGCTTTAATTATTATAAATCTTTCTTCAGAATTCAAAATTGAGTAAATTATTCACATTACTCTGGTCTTTGGTTATCCTAATATTAGATGCTTTAATATAGAATTATTAGGTTGTAATCAAAATCCAATTTCCTCTTCTTCTGTTTTAAATTAAGATGGAACACCCAGAGCAGTAACATTAGTATCAGGAGATGGAATTGGTCCATTAGTAACTGGTGCAGTTGAACAAGTAATGGAAGTGATCCATGCTCCAGTTTATTTAGAGAATTTGATGTACATGGTGATATGAAAGAGATGCCTGTTGAAGTGATGAATTCAATTAGGAAAAATAAAGTTTTTTTAAAAGGTAGATTAGGATTAGCTACTCCTGTTGGTGGTGGTTTTAGTTCTTTAAATGTTCAAATAAGAAAAGAACTTGATTTGCTTGCTTCTCTCGTCAATTGTTGTAACCTTCCTGGATTTCCTACTAGGCACGAAAACGTCGATGTCGTTATGATTAGGGAGAACTCTGAGGGTGAGTATGCTGGTCTTGAACGTGAGGTAGTTGACACTAGTGCTATGATGGTAACATTACCCTGTTGTTACCTTTTATGAAACTTGCATGGTCTATTTGGTTATCAAGTTTCCAGTCAGATTATGTTTAGGGTTCTAAATCAAGCATACTCAAGCAGACCTCTACACATACTTAGATTACTAGATATACTATTGATCTATAACTGTTGCTAATGGTGTAAATATCTAAAGATCTTGCTAAGCTAAACTTTCTTCGGTGAATCGAACCAATCATCAGTGTATAACTGTTCCATACACTGGGGGGATGCAACATTCCAATCAGTAGTGTTTAAAGAATCCCTTTTATCAATGGCCGATCCCTACCTAGATTGAGGTGGTCGGATATAAATTAGCTCCTAATTTATATTGACTAAGGCAAACATAAAACAAGCATTGAAGAAGAAGATGATACATTACATGTGGTGTGTAAGGGTAAAGAGGTTATAATTGCTAATAAGTATGTGCATTGTTTCTATGGCAGGAAGAGTTTGAAGAATATGCTGTAAAGGCAAAGACTCTACCTGACTGCTCAAATGAAAATCTGCTTATTATTTACAGTCTTTACAAGCAAGCAACCATTGGAGATGTCAACACCGGTACATATACCATTGCTAAAAACTATCAATTATTAATTATCAAATTGCATATACCATTGCTAAAAACTATCAATTATTAATTATCAAATTGTTTATCGATGAGTAGATAAGGGTCTCTTATGTTTTGAGTCATTTCTCATGTTCAAATGAGTTTCTTGTTTTCTTTTGCAGCCCGACCTGGGATGTTCAGTCCTAAGGAAAAAGCGAAATGGGATGCATGGAAATCAGTTGAAGGTAAAAATCTCCCATGACACTTGGTTACTATGGAATAGATTTTTCTTCTTCTGTTGTGAAATTTATTGTATGTCCCCCCAATTTTGTAACCATGATGATAGCTTCTGGCTGACATATATGAATACACTTCTTTGTTATTTTACTCAGGAAAATCAACTGAAGAAGCAATGAACGATTACATCACCAAAGTGAAGCAGTTGTTGGAAGAAGCTGGTGTATCAGCTTAATTTACTCCCAAATCTTATTACCTGCATCTGAAAATTGAGAAACATTTCGCTTTATTTTATGTGGTTAACTAAAAAGTACTTGTAAGTACATCTGCATCTTATTGAATGTTTCGTATGCATAAGATATTTAAAATGCCAGAGTTCTAATTGCACTCCCAGTAGATTAGAAAGTTTTTTTTTGTTAGGCGTGGTTCAGTTAACAACCCAGTTTTTTAATCCATCTAGGAAGAAGGTTCTAGGATGATAGAAATACATGCAAATTGGATCCCTTTTTCTTCAATAGTATCACAATAATGGTATTCTTCAGAGAGATGCAACCACATTGGGGAATCACACAGCAGACGGTTCTGTGATTTCAGGGAATCCCGGCTTTCTATTCTCAAATCAGTGGAAAGATTCAAACCCATCATAACTTTCATATGGATGGACCGACGGTTGAAGTTTATTGGTTTGTCGGTTAGTATTTAGTAATATGGGTCCCGTATGTTGATATGATGTATGATGAGGTCGATGTGGCGCATGGGACCCCTGAAACTTGGCATTCAAATTTCAAACTGAATAAACTTGATGCTGCTGGGACCAGTAGACGAAGAACCAATACTCACATTCGTAATTGTACATTTGTACCATACAGTCAAATCTACCTTTTTATAGACACCTGTTCGGCCGTAGCTGACATTAATATATTATGACATTACTAACATTTCTGAAGTTAATTTGGGGCTACATAATAAAATAAAATATAAATATTTTAAAATAATTTTAAAAATCTTTTATCTATCTAGTTTAATTAATGTTAATTAATTTTATTGGTTGTTAAGTTAGTTAAATATATTTTTTAACTTTTGTTTAAATAATTTTTTTTTCATTTTTTTTAAATATCTTTTTTTCTCATTTTTTTTTAAATGATTTTTTTTCATTTTTCTTTTACTTTCTTTTTGATATCTTTTTATTAAAATCATTGTATAATCGGTCTTTTTGACAATTTCGATTACTACCGATTATTCAATAAGCCCCAAATGGAATTTTTCTACTATCATAATTGGTAGTTTCGAAAAATTAGGTATCTATTGATTATGATTTTTTTCAATTTGATAATATTGTTAAAAATGTACGAAATTTAATAATTTTTTTCAGTTTTGAATTTGGGATAACATACACAATCGGTAGTTAAAAAAAATTCTTAGACTACCGATTGTATATGTTGAAAATGTTGGAAATTTAATAATTTTTACATTTTGAATTTGGGGCAACATATACAATCGGAAGTTAAATTTTTTTTTAGACTACCGATTGTATATGTTGAAAATGTTGGAAATTTGATAATTTTTTCAATTTTGAATTTGAGGCAACATATACAATCGGTAGTTAAAAAAATTCTTAGACTACCGACTGTATATGTTGAAAATGTTGGAAATTTGATAATTTTTTCAATTTTGAATTTGGGGCAACATATACAATCGGTAGTTAAAAAAAATTCTTATACTACCGATTATACTTGTTGAAAATGTTCGAAATTTGATAATTGTTTCAATTTTGAATTCGGGCCAACATATACAATCGGTAGTTTCGGAAAATTAGTTATCTACCGATTACAAAAGAATCCCCAGGAATAAATTTTACCAAACTTTGTAATTTTTGAATTTTTCTATTTTCATAATCGGTAATTTCGACAAATTTGTAATCTACCGATTATAAAAATAGCCCTAGAAATAATTTTTTCTCAAACTTTAAATTTTTTGAATTTTTCTACAACCATAATAAGTAGTTTCGAAAAATTAGTTGTCTACCGATTATTTATTTTAATTTTTTTTAACTATAAATTTAATTAATTTTTGAATAAAAAATAATAAAGAGTTATCAAAAAAAGTAAAACAATTATTTTTTAAGTTGAAAAATTAATTTTTTTTTAAATTGAAAAAAAAATTATTTTTATAAAAAATATTAAAAATTATGTTATTATTTTTAAAAATAATTAAGTAATTATAATTTAACTAATTTATTTTTTTATTAAATAAAAAAATGTTATAAAAAATACAAAATAAAAAAAAATCGTTTAATATCTAAATAGTAGAAAATAAATTTAACTAGTAAAAGTAACTTACTATTTTTATCATTTTAAATCACCCCTTATTCTTTATCTTTGGATGGATATAAAATAAATCCGCCTAAATTCTTTAAGCCCTCAAAACCGCATTTATAATATTACCAAGGTTGTTGCATATCGGAATTCGGTTCATACCGGTTGAGGGCGATACACTGGTACGCTGGTATATCGGGGAAATTTCGGTTTACATACCGACGAAATATCGGTTCATATATTTTATACCTATAATTTTATAAGGTTAGACCATATATTTTATACCTATAATTTTATTGGTCCATATATTTTATACCGGCGAAACTCTAACTTCCTAACTTAGAACGAAGTCACCGAACACATAACTGTTCATTATATACAGGCCCACTAAAGTATTATCAAGGCCCGATCAGTATTCCGAAAATCAAACTCTTTTCCAACTCCGGTCACTATCCCGTTCAACTCCACCGATTCAAAGCTTCTTTCAGGAAATTTAACAAACAGGTTGCGTGCAGTTTCTACGCATGACTTAGAGCTTCCACAGTCATGAGTGGAGTAAAGAGTAAATCAATTCCATCCACAATTAAAACAGACTCATTCCATAACCTGTCAAACACACCATTCAATTCAAACCCATTATAATAGCTTCAAGTTCTTCACGGTAGGTCCATCATCTCTTCCCTGTAATATGTTTGAACATCTCAAGCATTCAATCAACATGCTAAACAATCACCAACAATTGCCTCCTACCCTGCACCTTCAATCATAATTCAACAAACAACCACGAACCCATTCATTCAAACAGACATAAATCAATATTCATCATCTCCTTCACAATTGAATTGAACAGCTAACTCTTCTTCACTCTTTCTGGGACTTGTCCTAACCCATCTCAAAACTCGACAACCACCATCCATTCCCACAGATCCCATCTGCTCTTACTGTAATCTCAAATTGAATGTGAACCCATCCTTCCAAACTGAAGAGAGGAAACAAATGAACGATGAGGACTGAAGAGGGATTAGGTTTCATTTCTGTTTGAGGAATCTAAAACGTTGGATTAAAACAAAATTCTCATCCAACGGACAAAAATTCATTTCCGGAATTTTGGAAATTTTTAAGAATATCGGCTGAAATTTCGGTTTTTAAAATATCAACGAACATTTCGTTGGAATATCGTCCCACCGGTAAACCAACATTCGTTTCAGTTTCACCCCAAAACCCAAAATTTCGACGAAATTTCTACCATTTCGACCGAAATCGACTGCATAGAATATTCTATACAACAATTTCCACATGATGCATATGTTGATACACGCACTACTGCGGTAAAGTACTACTACTTCCCCATTTGCTCCCAAACGGGAAAAGACAACCGAACGTAACGTTCCAAATTAACAGGAAGTAAAATATTAAAAAGTTTCGTAAAATATTAAAAAGATAAAAGCTATGTCGAACATCTGTTGGTCCAGCAAATTACTTGTGATACTGTACTGAGCAGTTCCCAATACCAACTACAAATAAGAACAAAAACCGGCTATCAAAGATGAATGGGTGACGAAAATTTAGTGTTTCATTACAGCGAAAATTTTAGTGTTTCATTACAGCGTTTACAGTCATGAGCTCAACAAATAGTAAAATTAAAAAAAAATATTAAATTTTTTACTCTTAGTCTATATAAAATGCAGCGGTAGAAGAGTAAAATGTAGTTAAATATAAGAATGCCTTGACGTTTAAATTTGGACGTAGATGTGAAAACACGTCTCTTTTCTGGACGTTTGATTAAACAAACGTTTCGTTTGGGCGTACGCTTTCACGTACGCTTGATGAGAAACGTTAGGTTACTCATACGCTTGATAATAGGTGTTCGAATGGATTAGTGTACAATTGAGAGGCGTATATATGACTTATCGCCCCACCACACCAAAACTATAAACTACTAAAACAATTGAGCTGCGGTCACCAAACTTAACGCTTCGAGAGAGGCGTACATATACCTAGGGGTGTCAACGGGTCCGGTTCTTTCCGGGTATCAATGGACCCATAACCGGACCCTATTAAAAAAGTCGGGTCCGGTTCTTAACGGTTCCGGGTCCGGGTCCCAATTTAGTGGACCTGGACCCGATTAAAAGTCCGGGTATTTAACGGGTCCGGGTACTTAACGGGTCCTCTAAAATCCATAAAAAAAAATAAATTTTTTATATTAGCTTGAAACGAATAATTTTTCATATAAAGTTATTGTTACATGTATGTAAATATTCTAATTAAAGATTAAATCTAAGGAAAAAATAAAAAATGAAAAAAAATCCAAGTAAAACTAAACGAAATCTTAAAATTTTAGGTAAAATTAATAAAAAAATGATAAATATTCGGGTACCCGATACCTGCGGGTACCCGTCGGGTCCTACCCGTTAGGACCTTAAAGATTTTAGGTCTAAATCGGGTCCTACCCGTTAGGGTCCAAAATCACTAATGGGTCCAGTTTTAGGACCCGGATCCGGACCAGATTCATCCGGTTCCGGGACGGGTCCGGGTATTCGGGTACCCATTGACACCCTACATATACCTATACGTCTAGTGGGGCGCCCTTTTAGATAAACGTCCACTAGAGGCGTATTCTTTTCAATACGCCAGATAATGAGACGTCAACTTATTTTTAAGCCTGCCACGAAACGTACTCTTCCGTTAACGCCTACTATTAAACGTTGGGTTACGTATGTGTTCCATCAAATTTGGGTTTGATCCAGATTTCAGACCAAATTTAGTCCTAAACCCTAGAAAAACTCGACTATAACCAAATATAGTCGTCCCACTATAATTAGTTTTTAGATTATCAAAGAATAAATATAGGTTTAGTCCAAATTATACTCGTGTGACTGCGGACTCTCTTAAGAACCCAAAAACAGCTATTTTGAGAAATTTCCATCATCACCTAGAACCACCTCCTACCAGTCAATCATCCACATGCCCAAATTCGTGTAAAGTGTATTAGCTCCGAAAGTTGATTTAGTATTATCTAATACTAATATTCCTCCCACCATTTTCTTTGATGACTTGGCTTACCAATAGAAGTCTTTTTACAGAAAAAAACAAATTAAAAAAAAACTATCAATGATTAGAATTAGAGAAATTATAAATGGGTATTTTGTTTTACATTTTTTTTAAAGATTATTAATAAAAAAGACCTTCCTTAGAGATTGAATATTAACAAACCTCTCTGTCGTTAAGTTTTTCAGCCATTTTCTAGTTAGCTGATTCAACGGTAATATATCTATAACATAAAATAAAATAAAATAAAATTATGAAATATCCAAAATAACCTCGTCTTCCCAAATTAATTAAATCCATAACACAAAATTAGAGCATTAATTTTTTAGGTTATCATATCCCGTTGAATCGAATGTATAAAACTGCGCATAGCGGAAACATGATCATCTAACATACCCAAGATGACGTAATCCACCTGCAACTCCTCTAAATATTTCAGTGAATATCCGATCAAGAACCATCATTTCAACAAAATCATTGCTACTGATATTAATAGGACCTTTATTACAAGATCTTGTTTTTTCTTCAAGTTCCTTGATTGCATTCAAATAAAGCTTTATATCATGCCCTGTACGCTTAAGAATTTGATGAAGAGATCTCCATTTGTGTCTATTCATATCTTTAAGTTTCTTACGATCATGATGAGAAGGACCTAATGAAACAGTTTGAGGAACATAAGCTTTGTTGTCGTCGTCATTGCGTAAACATTTGGGTATTCTGTAGATATTAATTTTTTCCCATGGCCCAGAATCTTCATCTTGACGAGATTGCTGTAGTTTGTCTTCGATGGAGATAACCCATTCATAATCAGGAGAATTTGGGTTTTTAATCAAATGGTGAAACAATTCAGCATTGTTCCTCAAATTCAGCATGATGGATGCATGATCAATATTCTTAGTCGAGCAGGGATATTAGTGGAAGCATTCACATTAACTACAAGTATTAAATGAAGCCGGATGCTGTTATTTGGGCTACTTAAATTGGTTTTGTAAGGTGTATGGACAACGAGAGATGTTAGAGATTGTGACAAAGAAGATCCTTGAACTGCAGTGTTAAATCCTGCTTATATAATGCTGATTTCAAATGTGAATGCATCCATTTTTGAATCAGGAACTTTCTCTCTTATCTCGAAAATTTGATGATCATTCGGAGAAGATAAGGTTATTTTGGGTATTTCATCATTTTATTTTATTTTTTATTACTGTTGAGTCAGTTAACTTGAAAACAGATGAAAAACTTAATGATAGGAGGATTTAAAAATATTTAATCTCCCTTAATGATAGGAGGATTTAAAAATATTTAATCTTTCAGAGAAGTTTTCTTAATTACCAAAGAAGATAACGGAAAATACCCTGTTTATAAAGCACTGCATCAAAAGGGTGCAAGCAATAATGTGTTCGTGAAAAAGATATACTGAAAACAAAAACTTAATTGCTAATTTGGCAATGCAACTTTGACAGAGGGGTGGAGATGGTAAGCTGGGTGGAATGGTTGGTTGTTTAGTTGCAAAAACACTACAGCATAGCGCAAATGCACTAAACAAATTATGAACAAATACAATGATTATACACAATACACTACTGATGTTGCTATACCAGTCAAAATAATAAACAATTGGAGCATTTTCTTAGCCCGGATTTAAGTCTAAAATTCATACAAATACTATAGATCAATTCAAAATAGGTTACAAAAGAAAGAAGGTGGTTTTAAGGCATACTTAATAAAAACAAAATAGAGTCACTAGGTAGTAAAACTAATAACCTTTTATCTACTATTATTTTAATAATAGTATAAATATCCTTATCGTTTATATTTTTATAAAAAAAATTTATTTAATATTTTTTAAAATATTTTTTATTTTATTTTTTAAAATTTTGATTTTTATTATTTTAAAGTTTAATTATTTTTTAAAGTTTTATTTTGCTTTTTAATTTTTTTTAAAATTTTCTTAAAATTTTCTTTTTTTACAATTTTGATGGAATTGACTAGAATATATTTCTTTATTCTTTTATTTTATTTAGGTTCGGTTGGAGCAAGAAGAGAAAAGGAAAGAAAAACAATTTAAAAAATAACAAAATAAGTAAAAAAAATAAGTTAATTTAAAAAAAAAAATTAAAAAATTAAAAAATTAATCAAGGTTATCTATGTACTTTAACTAAAGTTAGGACACCCCTTATCAATCTACACTATTTTAGGGTAATCATTTGTATGCCCCAAAACAACCTTCTAAAAAATGGTTTTTAGTCTTCTTGGGCCTGGCTTAAGCTACTCCAAGCCCTAGTGTAGTTCCACCCATGACCAATGAAGATGCTCTAATATCTCCGGTGTTAGTTGTATCAATATTAGTTTTAAGAGCATTTTGAATGGTATTTGGATATGTATCATATGGTGGAGACCTAAAATAAAGGTATTTTGTTAATATAGAGTACAAATAAAGTTTTGTATGAATATTAATTTTAACACATTTATCATTTAGTGGTAGGATACATAATCTCTAACAAAAGTAAAATAACTTTAAAACAAAAAAAATGGATGACGTGGGTATTAACCGGAGTATCTATAATCATAAAAAGTCAATTCTCCAAATTAAACTGAAACTTAACCATTGGAATTTTTTTTTTTTTATAAAAGTTTCTAAAATCTTAAGTGTCATCTATTTTTTTAGATACCGATATTTCCTTGGAGATAGTACAGTTGTTATTTAGTGATAGGATACAAAATTTATAATAAAGCAAAAATAACTTTAAAGCATAAAAAATGGATGATGTGTGTATGAACGAGAGTATTTAAAAATAAATATTCTCATTCAAAATCAATTAGCCAAATCTCAGTGTTACCTAAAACGAATTTTTTTGTTACCTAAAATAATTATCAAGAAAAAATCTCAGTGTTGTCCAAAATATATTAAAAGACCAACAATCAACTTCAACAAGAATATTAAATAAAATTATACAGTGTTCATCAAGATTTCATCATAGGAATCTTGAAATTAAATCAATCATGTAATCAACCATATAATTAATAAAAATATGTTCAATGCCAGGTTATAGTACTTCTTACGATCAATCTATTGCTAATTACAATTCCAGTGTGTAAATAGTGTGCTAACACTATAATTCCTGAGAAATTTATAATCCGCTGGAGAGATTTTTTTTTATAAAAGTTTCTAAAATTTCAGGTGTTATCAAATTTTTTTAGATATCCGTACTCCCTATATACTCCCTTGGAAATTTATTAAAAAAAAAAATACTGCGGGGCCAAAAATATACTCCTCTATTTTATTGGGCGGTATCCACGATCCAATAAATTACCTTAAAAATATCATGATGGGGCCAAATTCAACCAGAAGTGTCGGTTAATGAGAAGCTTCGGTGAATGAGGTCGCTATCTGTGTTTTATATAAAGAGTTAGCCAGATTCAGTAACCAAGCTTCTGCAAAATCTACTTTTTGTGAAACAGAAGACGAAACCTTTGAACACTTGTTTTTTAATTGTCACTTTGCCTAATCAGTATGGATGTTATCTCATTGTCCTTTTACTCTAACTGTGCATACAGAAGCTACATTCATAAACCATTATAATATTTGGATGGAAAGTTCCGACTATATTATCTCGTTGGAAACAACATCCACTAAAAGTTAATTTATATGGAAAGAGAGATATTCCAGAATTTTCGATGGAAGTTGTACGTCATCAATCCAAACATCATTGGCCATTCAAAGACATTTACAATACTGTCATCCAAGAGTGCAAACTCTATCTATCAATGTGGTTTCAAAGGATCTCAAACAATAACAACCCCAATTGGACACAACCAGGCATCAAGGAACTGAAAATTAACATAAATACGTCTTGGATAATGCTAATACTAATGCTGGATTTGCTTGTAAATTATGTGATCATACATGTACTTTTGGCGCATGAAGGACCAGGTATAACGACTAGTGTAGAAGAGGCAGAAGCGGTAAAGACCCTGTAAGCAGCATCATAGGCAAAGGAGAAAGGACTGCAACATTACAACATCGAAGGAGATTGCAAAAGAAGTTATAAGTACCTAAACGGAAAGAAAAAAAAACGGGATTTCGTTGTGGTGCAAATCTACTCTTCCATAAGTGAAGAAACTGGAAAATCTTCGATGACCTAACATACTTCCTCCCTTTCTCTCTCTTCTTTCCCAAACTCCCCGAAGAAAAAAAAACGACATTTTTTAGGGCGACTAAAAACTAATTTAACGCGACTAATAAAACAAAACAAGGTCATTTTAAAGTAATCTCAATACATCCTTTATCCATATATTTTATATAATGGATAATTTATCCTTGTTTAATACTGTTAAAAATTAATTAAATTAGTTAATAATTAATGAACTAATTTTTTGTTAAAATAATATTATTTTTTTCAATTTTCTTTTTCATTTTTAAAAATAAATTTTTTTTTTCAAATTTTTTTACTTTCTTTTGATAGCTTTTTATTAATTTTTATTCAAAAATTAATTATTAAAAAAAATAACTAAATTGATAATGTATGTTGCCCCAAATTGGAAATCGAAAAAATTATCAAAATTCAAACATTTTGGACATGCATAATCGGTAGTTTAAGAATTTTTTAAACTACTGATTATGCATGTAGCCCCAAATTGGAAATCGGAAAAATTATCAAAATTTCAACATTTTGAAAAAATGCATAATCGGTAGGTTAAGAATTTTTTAACCTACCGATTATGCAAGTAGCCCCAAATTGGAAATCGAAAAAATTATCAAAATTCCAACATTTTGAAAATGCATAATCGGTAGGTTAATAATTTTTTAACCTACCGATTATGCAAGTAGCCCCAAATTGGATATCGCAAAAAAATTCAAAATTCAAACAATTTTGAAAACACATAATCTGTAGTAATCGAAATCGTTAAAACTACCGATTATACAATGATTTTAACAAAAAGTTATCAAAAAAAAATAAAAAATAAATTGAAAAAAAAATATCTTTGTAAAAAAAATTGATTTTTTTAAAAGGGTTAATGGTAATTGTTTAATTACTAAGAGGGTATTTAAGTATTTTTACATCCACTTGGTTATCCGCACATCTATGGGATGAGGTTAAAAAAGTCGCCCCAAATTTATTTTTGGTCGCCCTCAAAAAAGTTAGGAAAAAAAACTACCCATTTCTTTGTTTAAAACTCCTTGATCTGCCTGAATTTAATTTGATTTTTTAAATCTCCAGGGCAAACCAAGATTATTTTTATTAGTTTATGTAAATATCTAATAAAACAAATTTGTGTCCCAACAATTTTTAGGAATTTTCTATATGTTTTCACAGAGAAGATGGTGTCTCATTGCCTTCATGATTTCTTAAATGATAGCCATAATAGCGCTTTTTGGTGGTGATGCTGCATTGTTATCACGGATATTATGAAAAACGACGATCTACTTCGGAAATACATACCGATAACTTATCGTGATGATGTCAATTTGGGCTTATTACCTCTTCATTATGGAAGCATATAACATATATAATGTTGATAATCAAGATTCTAAAGATCAAGATCGAAATGGTTTAAAATCATAACCATTAAAAAGATGTCAATTTGGTCGATGAAATGTAGAATAGTACAACTTCGGATTTCCTTTTTGAGTTTGAAATCTATAATTTTAGTAATACTTGTTTATTTCCATTTATTTCCGATGTAAATTGATCATGTAAGCCAAATTCTGTAACAATGAAATCACGAGACATTCCCTTTTCCATTAAAAAAAAGAACAAAGGAAAAAGGCAATGCCTCATAGTTTCAAAAGAAAACAATCGACCGGCAGATATACTTACTAAGAAGGCCAGACTTGCCAGACTTTTTTATTAGAGTAGTTAATTGAAGTTCAGGCTATCCTTTATGTATGAAGCCTTCCCTATTAATAGACAAATCTAATATTTTGGGTCGTACTAGTAATCAAATACTTCCCCCGTTTCAGCAAAATGTTATTATCATTTTTTTTGTTTTAGTCTATTTTTAGGCTAAAATGAAAAAGTAATAATAACATTTTTGCTGAAACGGAGGGAGTATTAGAAGTCTGTCCAGTGATCCAGTTTGGTTAACTGCCTTTCAATATGTATCTATTCTATTTACAAAAAAAAAAAAAAAAAAAAAGCTGTCGTCAATAGAAAGTCATAAAGGTTTAAGGTCCAATAACAAGTTAATTTTCATTACTAATCTTAAAGGCTTAATGTTTAAGGTATGGGATAATTATTAGTACTTTTTTTTTTCTGAAATCTGGTGAAATGAGAAGAAAACAAACGTAATTTTATACTGCAAGGGATTGAAATTAAGTTTCTAATTAAGTACCCCATAACTTCTTCATTAACTCTGTGAGGGGATAAAATCCAAATAACACGCGTTCAAGAATTACCGAAGAAATAACGAATTAAAGTAAGATGAGAAACACTCGAACAAAGTTTTATAAAGGAAAATATGAAAAGTCGATCTGAAAAGACTACTGCATGAGTAACACGTATGCTACGGGAAAATAAAGTGTTCTGATCAAAGCAGATATCATTAACTGCATATACTACGGGAAAGTGAGGTGCTCTGATCAACATAAATAGCTTTAACTGCATGACTGACACCAAGGTTCGGAAAAGGAATGACTCATTAAAGAGCAATGATGAGTGTTGAATCACGAGAAACGCGTGTCGACTTTATAAGTTGCGGGACAAAAATGATCGAAGCATGACGATTCACTGATGAGAAGCTACCTGTCAGCCATGCAATAATCCTAATCCAAAAATAATAATAAAATATAAGACCGAAGGGTAGCTGCGGAATGATAAATGATATACCGAAGGGTAGCTGCGAGATGATAAATGACAGACCGAAGGAAAGCTACGGGATGACAAGTAATACCTTAACAGAGGCTTGCGGGATTGCATGACTCATCAAGGATGGATAAGAACGAACAAATGGAAAACCTAATTGGCGGGACCCATTAGTTTGGCTATAAATACCAAGATCATTAACGAGAAAAGGGGTTGGAAGAGGAGGAGAGAAAAATTAGAAGACAGGCATAATTGAAGGTGAAAGAGCTTAGGTATGATATTAATGTAATTTTCAGATTGATGTTTGATGATTTTAATTATGTTTTAATAGTAGACATTTCCCATACCCAAATTTATATTCTTCATTTTCTTCTGTATTGATCAAGATTTAATCATATTTATAAATTCAATCATTTTATCAGTGGATGTAAATAGTTATGCTGTTGAATCACTCAAATATATATGTTATTTCATTATTGATGAAATTGTTTATCATATTGAACATTTTACTGTATGGCGAATTATGTTAAGGTATCTTATGATTGTAATTTTCAAACATATCTGGTTGTTGTGATTCCATTCTAGTCCGATTTTTGGTAATCACAATTTGGCGCTAGAAACAAAGATTGAATTAAAGAATTTATTTTATCTGTCAAAATTTTCAAAATTTTCATTTTTCATATCAAAGAATTTCGTTGAATAGATTACAGGGTTTACGAGTCATATTGAAAAAACTCTATATATAGTTTTATTTATTAGAAAAAATTCACTCTTATAAACATACAGATTTGTTATATATGCTCATATATTTAATTTCATTGTTTTATACATTATGTATATCAAATTACTTAGATTACTTTTGAAGATATTTATTTTGAAAATTAACCATATAAAGTTTTACTAAATCATTTAATTATAATTGGCAAGTTTTTGGTTTATATAGAATTCCCAATTTCAGCAAAGAGTAGTGAGAAAAATCTTTAATTGAATCTTTTGAATTTCATTTTACTTCATTTCCATATGAATTTATGAGGTTTGAGGTAATTGAGAAAATTACTTGATTTGTATATGATTTTCTTCTTTAAATTAAGATGCATCAATTATATTACTATTGAATGAAAGAATTCTTCTTGAAATAAATAAATAATTATCTGAGCTCTCTTAGACTACTGGAAAGGAATTTTCTACAACAATAAAAGACTGCTACAAAAAAAAACCGTAATATCTTAAGAGGATTTACACAAATAGAAACTATGTCTCAAGATGCAAATTCGGGAAACCAAGGGGATAATGCAAGAGGGGATCTCCAACAAAGAGAAATGATATGAACTTCACAAGGACAACAATTTTTTAATGATCAACAAAATAATTCAGAGAGATACAAATGTTTCTTCCTTTGAAGAGAATGCACAAAATACCATTGACCACTTACAAAACCTAATGGAAGAAATTAATGAGATGCGTAGGGAACAACGGGCTTATGCTGAAAAAATTACACTTTTGATTAAAGAAAATCAAGTATTAAAGGAAACAATCCAGCATGGTGCGGGACCATCTATGACAAGGACACGGGGGAAAGAAGCAAATTCCCGAAGACTTACAAGAAGAAGAGAAAAAGATAATCAAGATCAAAGAATAGTATTAATAGAATCCACATCTCAGCAACCTGGTCCAAACAGGATGAATCAAGAAAACTCAAGCTTGCAACATGATAAGTGGAAAAAATGTTATGATGCTATGGAGCAAATGCGAGAAGAAATAAAGAATTTGAAAAATAAAGAAGGTTGACGTATAGAAGAAGTATTAAAAGAAGCTAGACGAACACCATTGGCACCACATTTGGCATATGCACCCATGCCTCGAGATTGTAACGTTCCCATTTTCGAATGTTACGATGGTACAAGAGATCCAACCACCTACTTGAAATATTAAAATCGTATTATGACACGATGGAACAAGAGGACGTTGTTATGTGTCAGAATTTTCCGTCAAGTTTAAAAGGTGTGGCTTTGGCATGGTATGATAATTTGCAAGAAGGGTCTGTGAATTTATACGCGCAATTGACCCGAAGGTTTCTAGAAGCTTATATGTATAACAGGCCTGTGGATTCGGGAATGGATAGAATATACTCCCTTGCTTTGTGGCCCGAAGAAACTATTCGTGATTATACAGACCGATGGTAGACGATTTGTCAGGCAATCGGGGATGTGATTCCAGAAGTCGCCATCAATGGCTATAAGTGGGGAATAACTGATCGAAAAAGTCAGCTTTTCGTTGATATTCATAACTCAAATCCCAAAAATGAAGGAGCCCTCAGAGAAATTATTGAAAAATGCGCAAGGTTGCAAGACATTCATGGGCAACATCCAAGAATAATGGTACAACAACAAAGAAATGAAAAAAGAACCAACTCAATAGAACCGTCATCCGGATTAGGGAAGAGGTTTGCGGGTAAAACTGAAAATAATGAATCAAAACGACCAAAGTCAGAGGGAAGAAAGAAATTTCTCCAAGAGTTTGAGGAGCGAGTTTTTACCAAACTCAACACTCCATATTCTGAAATCTTAAAAGTAATAAAGGACAAACATGATTTTCAATGGCCACGGTCAAAAGAACAACAACCCGAGTACACCCAGAATTCCAAGGAGTACTGTGAATACCATTTCTACAGGGGTCATTCGACAAATCGATGCAGGAATTTAATTATCTTAGTACAAAGGATGATTGATGCTGGAGAATTAAAAGAATTCGTTCATTACCCGATTCCTCAGCAAGGCTTAATAAGGGGAAAGCTTCAATATTCATCATAATAATCAAACCATAAATATGATCTCTTATACAGAGTCAAACCAATCATTTCTGAATGCCGCAATCAATGAGAAATTGCATAAAAGAGTCCGCAATCACGAAGTCTTCAAAGTTGCGGGAAGAGTTGCTGAGTCATGGGAATATTGGATGGCGTCTCCGCTAACTTTCTCTGCGGATGAAGTTGATCAAGAAGTAGAAATGTATAATGATCCGTTCGTTCTCACTTTCCCAGTATCTGGATGGAATATAAGGAAAGTTCTTATGGATGGGGGAAGCTCGCTTAATGTCATGTTTTATGAAACATTCCAAAAAATGGGATTGAAAGAAGATCAATATCATGCTATACAATTTATAGATTCAATAGTTTAGCGTCAAAACCAAAGGGGGAAATCTTACTTGATATTGCAGCGGGTCCGATAAGTATTATGACAAAATTCAGTGTGGTGGAAGCTCTGTCTCCGTACAATGCCATCATTGGAAGGCATTGGGTTCATAAGGTGTAACTTCAACTTATTACCAGTACTTGCGGTTTCCAACACCACAAGGGGAAATGAAGATAAAAGGAGACCAAAATGAGGCAAAATCTTGCGTTTTAGTAGAAATTCGTATGAACGAGGAGCGACAACAGCAACAGCAAAATATGAAGAAAGAGCGTAAGATGAAAGTAAAAGAAGAAACCCTAGACCAATATATGATTCAGATTACGGGAAGAAAATCCATAAATGAGATAGGGGAAGGAGTTACGGAAAAGGGAAGCATATCAAGAGTTGACTCAGGTAGTCCTCCAGCTTAGCAACTCAAGGGGACTCCCACATTTTTAGGAGTTCCCAAACCCACCTTTACCTCAATTGAGGAAACCAAAAGTGTTAATATAGGAACGGAAGAGCATCCCGAGTTGATAAAGATTGGAACGTTGATAGTAATAGAAAAAGAACAAGATTTAATCATATTACTTCAAAATTTTGTGGACATATTTGCTTGGAAAATGGAGGACATGCCAGGCATCGACCCAAATATTGTGCGACATGAGTTGCATATACAATCCAGAAACAATACCTTTTTGACAACGTATACGAAAAGTTACACCAGAATATCATATGCCAGTTGAAAAGGAATTAACAAAGCTCATGGATGCGGGATTCATTCGAGAGGTACGATACCCAACCTGGATTTCCAACATGGTAATTGTTCCAAAAAAGAATGGTGGAGTAAGATTTTGCATAGACTTCACTAATTTGAATAAAGCATGCACGAAAGATAGTTATCACTCCCCAACATTGATCAGTTAGTAGATGCAGTTGAGGGCCATGAGGCTTTATCCTTTATGGATGGACAATCCGGTTTTAATAAAATTGCATTGGCTGAAGAAGATCAAGAGCACACTACATTCTTTATCCCTCGCGGTTTGTACTGTTATACCAGAATGCAATTTGGGTTAAGAAATGCAGGAGCAACGTATCAACGATTGGTTGACGCGATTTTTAAGCCTTGGATTGGTCGTACACTTGAATTTTATGTGGATGACATGTTAATAAAAATTAAGCTACCAATAAGTCACCTACGAGATTAGGAAGAAATATTTGAAGCCTTACGAAAATACAGAATGAAGGTCAATCCGGAAAAATGCATTTTTGGAGTCACATCAGGGAAGTTTTTGGGTTATTTGGTCATCAAAAGAGGAATTGAGGTTGATCCTGCAAAATTTCAGGCAATAATAGACATGCTATCTCCAAGAAACGTTAAAGAAGTACAGAAATTAAATGGCTTTTTGGCCGCACTCTATAGATTTATTGCAAGATCATCAGAAAGATGCAAACCCTTTTTTGATAGTCTAAAAAAGAAAAACAAATTCGAATGGAATGAGAGATGTGAGCAAGCTTTCCAAAATATTAAAGTTTACCTTGCAACGTTACCTGCACTGCAGAAGCCAAAACTTGAAGAAGTTCTAGCCTTGTACATAGCGGAAACCGAAGACGCAGTAAGTGCAGTGTTAGTACGGACCAATGAGAAGATTGAGAAACCAGTGTATTATATCAGTAAGACTTTGAACCCCGTAGAAAGAAATTATAAAAAAATTGAACAACTGATTTTAGCATTAGTCTTTGCTACTCAGAAGTTACGTACATATTTTCTGACACATTACGTGCGAGTACCATGCAAAGCACCATTAGAATCAGTACTGAAGAATGCAAGAAAAGTCGGAAGAATAGAAAAGTGGAACGCACAGCTAGAACAATTCAACATACTATTCGAATTACAAACTGCACAAAAGTCACAAGTTCTGGCTGATTCCTTGCGGATTTCCCGTTGGAGGATGATTATGAAATTCAAGGTTCGCCCGAATGTAAAAATCAACTTTGTTTCATTCTTTACCTTTTAAAGTTTCACTAATATAGTTGATATTGGAATTCAAGGTTTGCCGGATTTGAAGGTGATGATCCCCAGGATATTTTGAACTCTGCAAATCTCCAAAGGTGGGAAGTATTTGTTGATGGATCTAGAAATAAAGATGGTACAGGAATTGGAATAGTAATCACTACACCTGCGGGAGATCGAATGATACATTCATTCCGGCTAGAATTTGATGAGCATACAAATAATATAGTGGAATATGAGGCTGTCGTTCATGCCCTCAGACTCATCATTGAATTAGGAATAAGTGATGTGCGACTCACAAGTGACTCACAATTAATAATTCGACAGGTTGAACTAAAATACCAAACACTTGATGAAAACCTGGCGGAGTACAAAAATCTCGTGCAAAAATTGGCATATCAAATTCCAAATATAACTTTTTGACATTTTTCTAGAGACAAGAACCGTCATGCTGATGCCTTGGCATTTCTTTCTTCAATGATAAAATATCCGAACACTTCAGCCATAAAAATTGGGCGTATATATGAACCGTCAATTAAGTTGCGTACAGTTGAAAATATGGAAGAAAACATTGAAGAAGATATTGAAGAAACAATTATCCAAGAAGATGCAAATTTCCCGCAAAGAGCAGAAAATGATCTTATTGAAGAAGATTGGAGAATTTCAATCCTTCAATATTTGCAAGATGAGGCATTACCCACAAATTCTAAAGAAGCAAGAAAGGTGCAATCGAAGTCTGTAAATTACCAGTTGCAGGACAGAATTCTATACCGCAAATCTTTTTTGGGACCGCTACTTCGATGTCTATCCCGGAAGGAAGGGCTACGAATTCTTAAAGACATACATTATGGAGATGCGGGAAATCATAGTGGAAGACGATCACTGGCATTAAAAGCAAAAACGTAAGGTTATTATTGGCCATTTATGCACAAAGATGCAGAAAATACGGTGAAAAGATGTGAGGAATGTCAGCGCTATGCGAAAATAATAAAAGCTCCCGCAACAGAACTTAATTCGGTGCTCAGCCCCTGGCCATTTATAAAATGGGGAATTGACATTGTTGGACCATTGATGGAAGGTACCAAAAAGAGAAAATACTTGATTGTATCCACAGATTATTTTACTAAATGGGTTGAATCCAAAGCTCTTGCACGAATCAGAGATACATATGTATTTAAATTATTGTTTGAAAATATAATCTGTAGATTTGGAATTCCGGCTGCCATAAGTTCTGATAATGGGCAACAATTACAAGGGAAAAATATAGATGCTTTTCGAAGCATTCAACATACAAAAAAATAAGTCAACCCCACTCTATCCACAAAGCAACGGACATGCCGAAGCAACAAATAAGACAATTGCCATGAATCTAAAGAAAACTCTTGATGGACATCATAGGCGGTGGTGCGAACAGCTTCATAATACACTATGGGCATATCGCACAACAAGAAGGGAATGCACAGGAGAGTCACCGTTCTTTCTTACCTACGGGACAGAAATCATCTTACCCACTACAAAAACAGAAGCATGGGAGAAAAATCGGAATTCAGATCTAATGCTTGAAAAGTTAGATGACTTGGAAGAAAGAAGGGAGGTAACACTTCAAAAAATGGAAAATTATCAAAGAAGATTGGCAAGAGAATACAATAAAAAAGTAAAGTTGCGAAATTTTGTAGAAGGGCAATATGTTCTACGGTAAATCCCGGAATAACAGAGGGACAAAGAAGCGGGGAAATTTGCACCAACATGGGGAGGACCATATACTATACAAGGGGTTGCGGGACATGATGATTAATGTCCATGACAACAGGATTTTCAAATGTAGAGATGCCTAACATGATGGTGATTGTTGTATCAGGTACTTTCCATTCCAGGAAATGCTTACAATCAGCAATATAATTGTACATCAAATTGGTTTCATATTAGGTAAAGTATAAGCATATCCTCTCAAAGAAAGTCCATGTCTATGAGTGTATGACTATGGGATTTTCGCTAGTAGGGGTGCCTAACATGATGATTAATTGTTGTAATCATTCTCCGTTTCAGGGGACTATCGGGATCACATCCTAATTTCCTCTTGGCCAGAGAAAAATTAGACATGTATTATTCCCATAATATGACTTAAGGTACGAAAATTCCTGTTAGTCAAATAAATTACACTCATGCAATAAATTAATAATTAATATATATTCAAAATATGTTTTGCTGGAACGACGTTGTAAAGAAAAAATCTGACTGGAAAATACAACTATAATCAAGAAATAAGGAAGAGCAAGATAGCAGCAAAAACAGTTGGTGTATGAGAAGAACGCTTGACAAAAAGAAATTAAGGAGCGGGAAGAGAGCTTTGGAAGGGAGGAACCTCCGGAACCTTTGCGCGACTGTAAAATACTTTAAATCCATCATCTTGTACTCGATCAAGATTGTTATTGATTGCTTGGGCAATTTTAGCTGAAGCATCTTTTCTTACCCATAATACATAATCTTTTCCATCTTCAACTTTTAATTTGAGTAAATTTACTTCCGCTTCAAGATCCTGGACTTGTTTCTTCCAAGAGTTAATTTGATTTCTTTCAGCATCTAAATCTCTAGAAAGACCTTCGTTCTTCGCAATTTCTGCTTTAAATTTATCTCCGGTTTCTAAAATTTTAGCAGACAAAAGCTGAAGACGGGTGTGTGCATCATTAGACTTTGAAGAGGCAATATCAGATTGAGTTTGCATCTCTTGGACTTTCACAAAAGTTTCCTCAAGTTGTTTGTTGAGGGTCTCTATTTTAGAATTTGCTGCACTAAGCTCACCCTCAGCCTTCACATCCCTTGCGGTTGCATCATTAATTTTCTTTTCGAAACCTAAAATTAAAGTAGCAGGTTAAACAATGCGGGAAAAATAGCAAACTAAAAATACGTAGCGAATAAGGTACCTCTAGCGAGGGATTTGAACTTTGCATCTTTATGAACTATAAGTTCCGATAATTGATTAACCCGAGATTCTAATCTATTACGCCTCCACTACATTAAGTCATAGCTATCAACAATATCAGTAAACCTTGATTTGACACCCACGATCTTATTGTTAACTCTCCTCACATGATTCTCCAAATATGTAATCCTACCCCGCATCCTAGATAAAAGATCTGAACCCCTCGATGGTCCCATGAAATAATTCAGAATACAAGAAAGAAGTTATTAAAAATGTTATAAAAGAAAAAAAATATAAACCATGATTTTGAAGGTCAGACAGTTGTTGTCGGAGAGTATCATTTTCTTGATGTAACTCCAAAGCTTTATTTTCCTTTTCTTTGTATTGAGACTCCATCATTATAGATCGATATTTGTAGAATTTATACATGGTGAATACAACATTGTGACCCAATGCAAGCTATATCACCAAAGTTATAAGTAAGATAAGAAATAGATAAGGTTAAAGGGAATGAAAATAACAAGAATACATGTGTAAGAGCTTGCTGCGGGAATGTATATAATTGTCCTTCTGCAAGAGCGAGAGAATTCTCTAAAAAATAAGGAGGATTCATAGATAAAGGTGATTCACCATTATCATCATACCAAGCTTCCCTAGCATCTTCAAATGGTACGGTCCCCATGGATTTTCGCAACCGAGAGACCGAAACACTGTCTGATTTCACTGGCATGGGGGTACATGTAACGATCAGAAGCTCTTTAGATAAAGACCATTGGAAAGCTTCATATTCATTTCCTAAGAGGCCCAAATCATCCGTAATCCCCTTTCCTTTATCAGCTTCCGGGATTCTTCTGTTCAGATCTGATGTTCCAGCAGCAACTGTACTAGTAGTAGAATCAGGAGAAATCATTACTGCGGTCCTTCCGGGAATATTTTCCTCAACATAATTTTCCGAAGACACAATTAATCCCTAACAGAAGTATTCACAGCGGTACTGAGAGAAGACATCGCCATTGTACTTGCGGGAATATCCTCTTCGGCATGGATGTCTGAAGATTCATTCAATCCCGCAACAGTAATATTGGCATCGGGATTGGAAGAGGTCATTGCAATGGTATTAACGGGAATATTTCCCGCAAGAGAAACTTCCGAAGGCTCATGTAATCCTGTAGCAGGAGAAATATCATAAGAAATTGAATCATTGCCATTAAGACGATCCACATTTTCAACAACATCACCCTCATTAATAGGATCTTCTTCTATATGACGATACATTTCTTCGGTTGTGTCCTCTTCACGTGAGATCACCTCAAATGCAAAATCAACAAGTAGAGGAGAAAGTTGGTCATAAAAGCTAGAAGTATCAATCACATTATCAACTTAAGGATTGACAATGGCTTCTGGAGACTCTCCCACGATACCCACTGTCGGGATTTCCTCCTTAGTGACGGATTAATTTGCAGAATCAGAATTCAATATTTGAGGAGGAATAAGTTTTTCTTCCTCTTCAATTACGGTGGTAGAATTTCCGCCCCTTTTTACAGTGCGACGACGAAGAGGGAAGTCTTCAACTTCACTCTTTTCTTCTTCATCAAAGGGAGTACGGGATACCCTTTTTGCCTTTTCCCATCCTTTCTCTGTGGGAATCGCATCTTTGCGCTTCCCGCTAGCGTTATCTCTTTGAGCACCTTCATTAATCTTCAACATAGCCAGCAGCTCAATATGCGCTATAAGTGGTAATTCTTCCTGATGCTCAAGTGGTGGTTCAACCTACGGCAATAAAAGATAAAAGGAAATATTACCTAACAATGAAAAATAATGGCAGTATAAAAGGGAAATCATAGAAACCATACGTACCTCATAGTCGAACTTGAAATCAATAAATTTAATTTCCAGGGACAGAAACCTGGAAAGCGATCAAGCACATCTCGAATTATATCATCAGAAAGGGACCCAAACATCCAAGGACCTTCAATCACCAATGGAGTACGGTACCATTTAAAGTCATGGTCTAACCGGATCCTTTTTTTCAGAGGAGAATTAGTATATGGGATACACCTTATTTTCGCACCATCAATTTCATGAAGCAAGAGAAATCCCGAACCAGTTCTTCGTCCAGGACCAACGCTCCACTTCACATAATTCCTCACAGAAACATTATCTGAATATGTGGTATCAAAATTATCAACTGTATAGTATTTTTTCTCTGCAAGATCATGATTGTAACATTTGAAGTGAGTCAAACCTTGGCTCCGAAGACTGCACTCATCCAGGACACGCCACCAGTTTCCATTGTATTGAACTATGGATCGGGCACGACCATGTGGAGATCGGCCACGAGATGCAAGAACTTCAAATTAAGGATGCTCTTTTCGATACAGGGGAAGGTGAAGACCTGCTTATAATGCTCCCGCAGAGATCAATAATTTGTTGTTGGAGTACTTAAACTTTTTCACCATATCCAAAGAAATTGCATCTTTACTTTGATCATAAAAGGAAACTTTAAATCCTTCAAGGTGATGTTTCTTTATGAAATATTTAAGGTTCACAGACCTGAAACTGTAGCTTACATGCTCCCGCTTGTTCTTGGGGGCAGGATTAACAGCAGAAGAAGAAACGTTTGCTGGCATAGAAGATTTAGCAGGAGTATTAAGAGGTCTAGTAGAAATAGGAGGATTCCTTGATACAGGATAGCGAGATGGTCTCCTAGAAGACTGATGATCATCTTGATGAGAAGCGTCACCAGATACTTTAGCAATTTTTCTTTCGGCCATAATAAGATTTTAATCTGCACAAAAACAAGAGAAAATAAAAATGATTGAAGCAAAAACAAATTAGAGGAATCAACAAGATTAGCCAATCATTTATTTGATCAAGGAAAAGTAAAGAATATGGGTAAAACAATCATCATCATTGCAATCATATTTATCATAGGCAATCAACACCAAAAATATTAAACAGACAACTCAATAATTAACCTCAAAAGGAATCAGATACAGACATGGATAAGCAAACAAGTACAACAAGGAAAAGAATTACTCACAGAGAAATAAAAAGAAGAAGAATCAATCGATTAAAAGAAGTGCAAACTTGATCCCGATGTAAAAATCCAAGAACACAGGAGTTTAAAGAGAATAATTAAACAATGGAGAATCTTTGAAAAGTTTAAGGAAAGGAAAAGTGCTGCAACTTTAAGAGGAAGAAAACAAAAGATAAAAAGAATAGAATGAGGAAAACAATTGATGTTAAAAAGGCTGAAGTTATCGAACCGTCGGAAACTGAAAAGAAATATACTTTTCAGAGATTTGATTTCCTCGAAAAACGCCAACTGATAAAATGTGCTAAAGGAAGTGATTGCTAGCGGAAAAGGCGGAGTAACGTACTAAATAAAGTTATTATGGGGTGTGAAGATAGAGAGTAATTATTATTCTTTCCCTTTTTTCAAATTTTTCACTAGCTGTCAATTCCAAAAAAGGGAAAAAGGGGGCAAGTTGTGAGGGGATAAAATACGAATAACACATGTTCAAGAATTAACGAAGAAATAACGAATTAAAGTAAGATGAGAAACACCCGAACAAAGTTTTATAAAGGAAAATCTGAAAAGTCAATCTGACAAGACTACTGCATGAGTAACTTGTATGCTACGGGAAAATAAAGCGTTCTGATCAAACCAGATAGCATTAACTGCATATACTACAGGAAAGAGGTGCTCTGATCAACATAAATAGCTTTAACTGCATGAATGACACCAAGGTTCGGGAAAAGAATGACTCATTAAAGAGCAATGATGAGTGTTGGATCACGAGAAACACGTGTCGACTTTATAAGTTGCGGGATAAAAAGGATTAAAGCATGACGATTCACTGATAAGAAGCTACCTGTCATTCATGCAATAATCCTAATCCAAAAATAATAATAAAATATAAGACCGAAGGGTAGCTGCGGAATGATAAATGACATACCGAAGGGTAGCTGCGGGATGATAAATGACAGACCGAAGGGAAGCTACGAGACAAGTAATACCTTAACAGAGGCTTGCGGGATTGCATGACTCATCACGGATGGATAAGAACGAACGGATGGAAAAGCTAATTGGCGGGACCTATTAGTTTAGCTATAAATACCAAGATCATTAACGAGAAAAGGGGTTGGAAGAGGAGGATAGAAAAATTGGAAGACAGGCATAATTGAAGGTGAAAGAGCTTAGGTATGATATTAATGTAATTTTCTGATTGATGTTTGATGATTTTAATTATGTTTTAATAGTAGACTTTTCTCATACCCAAATTTATATTCTTCATTTTCTTCTTTATTGATCAAGATTTAATCATATTTATAAATTCAATCATTTTATCAGTGGATGTAAATAGTTATGCTGTTGAACCACTCAAATCTATGTGTTATTTCATTATTGATGAAATTGTTTATCATATTGAAAATTTTAATGTATGGCGAATTATGTTAAGGTATCTTACGATTGTAATTTTCAAACATATCTGGTTGTGTTTCCATTCCAGTCAGATTTTTGGTAATCACAAACTCAGCACAATAGCATACCAATCAGACCACAAGGAATAATTTTGCAGTTGTTTTTTCCACTAGGGATAAATGGATAACTAAGATTACATGAAAAAACAAAGGAAAAAAAAATATTACAAGCCCATTTATAATAATAATACCAAAAACCATAGGAAAAATAGAAAAGGAATGGAATATATATATCAACTCTTGCATTTAGAAAGCTTGCTGCAACCACGACTATACGGATTGGCTTGAGCCCCATCTTTGCAATTATAGTAAGAAGCACCTTTCTTAGAGCATGGCGTAGTATTTTTCTTCAGCGACTCGTAGCTAACGAACTTGGTTGTTGCTAAAATTCGCCTACTAATTTCCGAATCCATTTCAAATTCATTTTCAAGTTGACATTCACCTATAGAGCCATCACAAGTCGATATTGAAGTTGATTTCCAACCGAAACCCATTTCATGATTACCAGAATAAGTCTCGGTTATCGAAATTGAACGAACAAAAGAGATTGTACTAAAAATAATGATCAGCAGGACGCAGGTAAGAGAGTTCTTCACCATTGCCAATTAACTCAACTTTCTCTTCTTTCAATTGATATTTGAGTCTCAATCTCTATTATTTGCTAAGCTAGTTATAGTAGTTGGGAAGGAGATGTAATTGGCTGAGCAAAGGTGTAAGAAACTGCCACTTGATTTTGGGTGACTGTATCTTTTCGAGCAATCTCTCTTTTCAACAACTATGCCACTTACTTCTTTGATAAGACCCAAATTAAACCTACTTCTTTGAAAATGTCTGCTTCATAGATTCTGTTTTTTTAATCTCACGACGGCCAACCACTATGGACTACAAAGACTTCAGCTCATGCACAGCCTTAAGGTCAGTTGGATCTATGTATGTAACAGGCATATGCCGCGAACTGACCTAATCTATCATCAACCTTAAGGTCAGTTGGATCTAGCTTATGAGCAGGGAAAGTCACAGAAAATGTTAATAAGCTCAATACAAAAATTCAGATGAAGAGTGGTAACTGGCTGCGTTATACTTCGAATTATTTTATTTTCCCGAAGTCAGCGCATTTTTAAGAGGATCCTTAAATAATTAGTCTATCTATCCTTCGGTGATAAAGGGTGTTCCAATGTTGGCAAATGAATAAGTGATCTTGTACTTATCAAAATTATGTTATTAAATTTATAAAGATTGAGTCCGGTTTGGTTTAATTATTTGTAACCCGTTCGATTTGCGAAGAAAAGATTAAGGTTCGGCTGAATCAAAGTTTTTTTCCTAACTGATTTCAGGTTTGGTTTAGTTTTTCCTAGCCGAACCCTAGTTTGTTTTTTTTTTCTTTTTCCTACCCAAACCTTAATCAGTTCTTCTTCGTATATGAAGAAACAAGTTGAGATTCAATACATTTTTTTTCCTAGTTGAACATTAATCTATTCTTCGTATATGAAGAACATATTGAGGTTCAGTAGTTTTTTTTTTCCAAGACGAACATCAGTCTATTCTTCGCATATAAAGAATAGATTGAGGTTTGGCTAGAAAAATAAAAACATATCCGAATCCAATAGAAAATAAAAATAAATAAATAACTAAACACAACCGTTTTTCTTAAGAAATAAAAACAAAAGTAATAGAAGGGAATTTAAGCCATTATCACTAATTTCTAGATATGGGATTTTCATATTGACTTCGTAATGACATAGTTCCAATTTGATAAATAATCCCCTCAAAAATGGAACGATCACTAAATAATCATTTTATACTTAGTTCCTATACCTTCAACCCATAAATGCATGGGCTTGGCCTTCGGATTACAAACTTGACTTTTTTTTTTTCCCAGGGACACCTTCATCTCTCAAAACTTGTATGTTACTGATGAGTAATGCTTTTTCAATACCTTGCCTATAAAACGAAAATGTCTCCTACATGTTTTGAAAATAACAAAACCAAAAAACTTAACACTAGCGCATTGGATAGCTCCACAAAAAAGACAAGCCATGTTTTTATTGTCTTCTGTTGATTGAAAATAATATTTTCTTTATTTCTTTCTAGGGTTTTATTTCAACAAGATGCAAAAGGGATGGTATTAGACCAATGTAGTCTATGCTGAATTTCGGTTCGTACCGGTCGAGAACGATACACTGGTACATCGGTATACCGAGAAAATTTCGGTTTTATACATTCTACGAAATATCGGTCCATATATTTTATACCTATAATTTTATGTATAAATACTAGTTCATATTTTATAACTATAAATATATTTTAACACGTTATAACAAACGTTTTTCACAAAGTTTAGAAAGAAAAACTATTACTCATCCAAAATATATAGATCCATAGATTTCATACAAAGTTCAAACTAGAAACACAAGAGAAACAAGAACAACTTCAAAGTTCATCGTCTAAAATGCTAATTAAACAAGGATATTACAATTCTAATCAAGATCATTAGATTAATTCTAGATATTATCATATGCATATATAATTTTAAAATACCATAAAAATATGAGTAACAATTAAATACCCTAAAACAAGGATAAATAATTTTTGTTTAGAAAGATAATAAAAAAAAAAATCGGCCGTACCGGTCCATATCGGCCGTACCTGTAAAAGTGACGGTATACCGGCCGGTATGGACTATACTGTATCAGACAAAAAAAACTAGCTCAAATGGAAAAGGTTTCAGAAGCAACAATTTTTATTTGGTAAGACTAAAATTTTCATAATACAAGGAATTGCATGTCTTTATGTCTGATATTGCAGGTTCATATAAGGGATATAAAACAATTATAGGAGTACCCAAAAATGCTGAAGAGGCAGAATCATTGGCGATACTAGAAGCTTTATAATGGGCAGAATCAAAGAATACAAGATGCCATAAACCTCTTTAGTGATGTAAAAACCCTATGGATTACTTGAAGAATAAAAATAACAACCTCTTTTTGTTCAACAACTATATTCTAGATGACTATCATTTTCTTTTAAACTCCTTTCAATTCTCCAAATTTATTTTTTTTAATAGAGATTTCAATTTAATAGCCGATAAAGCAGCCAACTAAACATTATAGAAGATCTGATACTTGTGGAGAACGGTGGAGAATCATTCCTGGTTTCCTTCTACAAACCTTGTAATTGGTTCATTTAATAAAAAATAAATTCTCATAATCTTTTACCAAAAAAGTTCAAGATTTTGAACAAAGTAAGGAAAAATAACCGCTGGCTAGGAAATCAGAGGTGCCAAATTTAAGCAGCTACAATAAAGGATGAATTCTACAGCGGGAAGGAGTGGCTAAAAACCCACAAGCTAGAAACATGGGTCTATGCCTAGTCAAGAAAATAAATTTATTTTTTCAGTTTTTATCATGTCTTAGCGTTGTGTCTTGTGACTGTGTTGCTACCCACTTCTCTGAATGTGCGCATTCATTGATAGCACTGTAGGAATTTCTTTTCCAAAGGGGTTATTTTCTTGAAATAGTAAATATTTTAGCAAGAAAATTAAGATGTTTTGAATTATGAAATTAGTGAAATCGTGGAAATTTTGTCCCATTCAAGATCAACGAGATAGATAATAATAATATGAAACGAATTCAAAGTTTTGTTATCGCGTTTACACATGTGTAAAACAAAGTGGTAATAATAAACCAGCGATTTTTGCTGAATGCAATCTTTTCAACCATGTTTTATTAACACTGTAGCTACTAATTTTCATATAGTTTACATAAAGAATAAATAAAATAACTATTCAGCGTAAAGCATGTAGTGATGAAGTTTATAAGTAGAGTACTAAATTAAACTAAGGAATATGTGTTATTTAGATAATGTCAATGAATAAGCATATCACAAAGACTTAAATAAACATAATGAAAGTAAAGTAAGAAACCAAATCAACATTTAACACGAGAGATTTTACGTGGTTCTGCTATACCTACGTCCACGGGATAATGAGTTTAAGAATTTATGAAGTATCTTTCTTTGGTATACAAGTGAGAATAGAAAGGCTACATTCACAATAATTTGATTATACTTAAGACTTTCTTCTCTCTCTTGACTCTAGAAAATGGTCGACCCCTTCTCTTGAGATAAAGTCTAGTATTTGTAGACTTTTTTCTTGCCAGCTACATTTAGTTGCGCAGCTGACTGATTAGTCCCTTTTTTGTGCCCGTTACGATCCCACTAAGGATCCTGCTCCACTGAGAAGTCTCCACCTGTCTCTGCGTCCCTGACTCAGCATTTAATGCTGAGTGGAATCCATCCATGTGCCTGACATCTCTGATAGAAGCTACGCCTAGGTGACTGGTCGTGTCGTAATCAACCAAAATAATCGAGTTCTTACTCTTCCAAAATAGATTTAAGTATAGCAAATAAGAACAAGTTCGTTCCCACAGAGAGGCAGTGATTGTGATTTATTTTCAGTTACGTGAGTAAACAGGGAGGGTTGTGTTGTGATTTAAACTAAATTAAACTAAAGCAAAATAATAGAAACGTGTATCAGGGAGAGAAGCATTGGTTAGAGAATTCATCGTCCGTTATCCAACATGTTATCAATCAAAGCATACTCAACATTCATGCATTAGTAACACCAATAACCCTAAAGTAGCCAGTTATCTCGTCTACTTCGGCAAAACTCCTAATATCATCACAGAATGAGTACCTCCACCCTATGAATTCTTATGCACCGGATAACCTGAGTGAGTACCTCCACTCAAGTTCAAACCAATGATAGCTATGGTCTTTGTGAGTTGAGGTTAATCTAAATAACCCGGCGCAGTTCGCTACTCGGATTCAACCTAGGTCAAGCTTCTACACATATTCATATGGCAACATCCCGTCGTTAACAAATATGTTATACTACTTGTAACCGGAGTCCCTCGACAGAATCGACTCTCAGAACTCCAGTCTAGCAATAGATATCAATGCTTATTTATCTGATTCCGGACTCAAACAAATCAGCAATCAATCATATATCATTATACTTAGTAGAACATGAACGATATTAAAAACAACATGAAATCATGAGATATGCGCCATTCAATTAATAAACATGTCTTCAAACATCAGATTACATCCCTAACCAATATAGAAAGGTTTAGCTCATCATGGATTTCTCAAAACCCATGGAAATCAATTAAAAGATAAATTACTCAAACCCGGAAAGATTGCGATGAACAATTGTGGCTTCGAAGCGCAGCTGCAAAGATAGCCAGCAGCCTCCAAAACGCCTTCAGCCTTTTTCCTTTGCTGTCTTCTTCTTTCCCTCCTGTATTGTATTTGTTTCACCGTGATATATCCTCAAAACTCCTGTATGTTTCAGTATTTATATGAACTTTAATCCCTAAAATCTTTGCATGTAGCCTTTGGAATCCTGTTTGTCTCAAACTCTCCTTGCGTAGCCAACTTGTGACTAACTTGGTTGCTAGAGCCTTTGATGATGAACCTGACCTTCAATAAACCATTGGGACTTCAATATATGTTATATCTACCCCTACAATAGGCTTCCCACGAGAAAGGCCTAGTTTCTTCATGTGGAATTCGAGTTAGCCACTTAGCCAATCCTAGTAGAACTAGGAAATGTGCTAAGTATCCATATTTCACTCCAACAAGGTATATCAGCTCCAAATCCTTTCCTAAACCCATATGATGTCTAAAACATAGCTAATAACCCACCAAGGCTATCCACTAGCCCATCAAACCATTCTAGCCCTTCAAATCATGACTTAGCACATTACCGCATCATGCTTCAGCCGCACTTGCGCCTGGCCGCTGGCTGCGTAGGCCAAATAAGCCACTTCGGGGCTTTGCCCATATCTTCCTCAATTTTGATCAGAATGACTTCACTCTTTCACCATTGGCTTTGTAATTCAATTTCCTACACTATGGTATGTGAAAGGCCTATTTTAAGCAGAGTTTCACTGGCTCCTCGGTGATTCTAGCTCTTAAGCTCCATTCTGCGGATTTCTGAACTGTAACCTGAAAAGGCGACTAAACTTCGAAAGTAATCAAAATACCTAATAATTCACTCAAATATAGCATATAAGGGTCAGGAAAAACTACTTAGAATGTATGATTTATGCACCTATCAGTGACGTCAGAAGATAATTTGCGTCGCTTCCACGTTTTTTCCTCAAGATGTGATAAAGTGAATCAAGTGATGATTCAGTACATCTCTTTGATTCCATGTTTCTCATTTGTAACATATCCTTTACATAGGACTGGGCTCCTTAATGGTACCACGAGTCCAATCAGAATATTTGTATTCACAGTTTACCCTTTTTTTTTCTCATGCTACCAAGGGTAGAATGGGAAAAAAATACTCACGTCCGCCGCCATTTAGCATGTTTTCCATAATGCGCTCCAACTTCTAGTTGCGCAATCAATTTTCCTTAGGATCTAGGATTGACTAGGCTTTGGATGTCGTCCTTTAAAAAAGGAAGACTTTGGAAAGAGAACAAACATTCACTTTCTGTTTTTTCTTTCTTCTTCTTCTTTAAGACTTTTAGTCCTTCTTCTTCTTCCTTGCTGAAGCTTTTCATCTTCAGCATTGATTATCTAATCTTCTTTTTCGATCAAAGCTACTTATTTTCTTCTTTCAAGGTAAGTTATCTATTCCACTTCTTCTGATTTGCATATTGAAGTGAGAATTAAGCTTTATTCTTTGTTTTGATTGATCTTCCTCCCTTTGATCTTGTTTTGCTGCTGATGATGATGCATTTTGATTTTTTAGCTTAAATGTTTTTCATTTTCTTCGTTTGTTTGAAGTTTTTGTCCTCATGTTTTAGGATTTGAATTCCCTCATGATTGTGATTTTACCATGATTTATGAACTGAAGTTCTTTTGAACTTTTCAGTTTTATTCTCTTTTTGATTTTTGATTCTGGAGTGAGAAACTGTTTTCTCTGTTTCTGTACCTTGACCGTCAAAAATGGTCTAATTGACCTTTGACTATCTGCATGTTTCACACGTGTTGTGCTGATAGTTTTTTACGTGCATCGTGGTCTAAGAGTAAATCCAGCCTTTATGTTATTGACAGACGTAGACCCAGGCCACATCCAGATCAATCTCCTTCTCCTGAAATTGATGCTAGTGCTTCGCCTTACCCGCATCGTAATCCTAGAGAGCCAGTCATGAGCCTTTGCCTCCCCCACTTGCGCAATTACCTCCTCCACCCTTATTTCCTGCGGATCGAGTTCAGATGGGTCTTGCCTATAACTACCGTGACTGTACCATTGCATAGATCAAGTCCTCTTTTCTCTTGGAGGGATTTGAAGTAGAGTTGTTTCAACGTGATGATTTGACGGAAGAAATGATTCGCCAATTTTCTTTCGATGACATGAACTTATCATTACTGTTGGTCAGCTGGAAGATAAACTAGTTCTTCCACTTTACAGTGAGAATGATCATTTCTTTATTGATGTTCTTGCAAATCGAATCTAGTGTCCCAAGGATAAAAAGACTCAGGTGCGCCATATTTCTTAGTATATGGGTAATTTGTGGCACATCCAAAATGAGTTTGGCGTCGTAGTACTTGTAGAACTAATGCCCGTCACTTTGCTCCTCAGTTTGATTCCAAAAATAATATTCCCGAGAACTTTAATGCAATGTACGCTGATTTCGTACAGAAGACTAATATTCTCCCTTAGAATTGTAGTCCTTGTCGTATGCATATGGGCGCAGCGGAGAAAATCAAAGGTGGAGTCCGTCTTTTGACTCATATTGACAAAAGTAAGATACAAAAAGTCTATGATCACGTTACTAGAAATTACGTGCATATTAATGATGAAGATAGGCTACGCATTGATCATGACTTTCGTTGGTATCAAACTGTCTTGAAGATAAAAATGCTTTGGTTTTTAGAGGCTGGTCTGCTACCAATGTGCCCCGTACCTATCTTCCTACAAAGTATGATGGCTCTGTGCCATGACGCTTCAATATTACTGGATGCTTGGATGTAAGTACATCCTTCTATTTTTCTCTTTCTTTTTAGTTGAGCTTCCATATGTTGTGACTTTTGTGTGAGCTTATCATTTATCCTTATTTTTGCGCAAAATGAATGTCCCGCAGAGTCCTCTGATAGTCGCGCTGCTATGCCACAGACCTCTAGGCGTGTAAGAGGTTCTAGGTATGCACTTGATGAAGTAAGTGTTTTTTCCTTTGTTTTTTCTATGTTTTATTGTGGCTTATATCTGCCCCAAATGTTTGCTGATTCAAGCGCCTATTGATGCAGAATCCAAAAAGGAAGAAGGGGTCTTCCAAACCTACTAACTCCTCTGCTACGAGAGTTGAGAAAGAGGTGGATGACACCGCTTTTATCTCACATGGTCTAGTCCCTGGGATCGTTGAAAGCAATCAGAAAAGTAAAGATGTTTTTATTGACGGTAAAGAGTCTAGCGATGTTTCTGACAACAATGATATTGGTGGTGTTCAGTTTGACAAAGAGAAAGTAATGTTGAGAAAACTGTTGTTGATGTTGAGAAAGTCGTAGCTACTGCTGTAGATGATGCTAGCATTGCTATTGGCTCAAGGGGAACTAGTGAGGGGTTTATTAACCCTTCACAAGTTGCATAATCATTTCGTTCGAATGAGTATTTGGTTGCTTCCTCCTATGCTACTTTGCAGTTGAACCAAGAAGTTAAGGATGCTCCGAGTGATCAAGGTGACACATATGTTGAGTCTAGGAACCTTTCCAGCCTCAACTCCAAGCTAAGATTTGGATCATTTTCCTTTGGAAATGTGTCTGCCACTGCTGGGGAACCAAGTTCAACTGCTTCGAAGGGAGCTCAGCTACATCCTCCTTCTCCTCCTAAGATGTAAGTGAATTGGAATAAATTTTCACCTGTGAACAACGCTGGGGATGAAGCTTGGTTGAATGACCCCACATCCAGGGGTGTTATGCATTTGGATTCGGTTACAATGGCTTCTTTTGCTGAGGCTATGACAGATACTAATATGCATACTGGATATTTGCAAGTGAATGTCTCCACTCCTCTTCATTCTTCCACCATCATGACTGATGCGGTGAGTGTCTCTGCATATGCACAACCTTGCGCAGATGCTGGTGCTTAAGTTGTGATTGTTCCTCATGTGAATCAGAACAAACCAGTGTTCCTTTAATTGTTGATAAGGGTAAAACTCCTGCTAGCCACCTAGAATTTGATGTTCATGCTTCCGACGACTCTATCTTGGAGTGGGTTCTGAATGAAGCCAATTTTCCCTTTCCTGGTTCTCCATTACAAGGTTAGAATTATGTTGCTGACACATCTTATTATCAGCAATGCACGAATTTTGCAAGAATTCAAGATTTGTATTTCAATCAGTCCCGTTATGCTACTTCCAATTTTTATGCTCAAGTTCTTGATACAGAAGTCAAAGTCATGGAATCCTTCATTGATGGTCATTTCTTTCTCCACTTTACACATTTCTTGATATGTACCTTTTGTTATATTATTTTTTTACCTTATTCGATTTTTTACTTCTTCTTGATTTAAATGATTGAATTTGTTCACCTTTTCAGATGGCGCAGCAGCAACACACGATATGGTTTAAATAAACGGTATCAAGAATATTGCTACCGTTTATTTAAACTATATCGTGTGAAAGCTGCTAAGTATGCTCTTCTTCTTGAACAAGCCCAAATTGATCATGACTTAGTGAATATCAAGTTGGATGGGCTGAAGAAGCAACTTGAAGACATGGTGTAGCAGGTGATCTAGAGGATACTCTGCATCATCTAAATGAAAGTAAGAAGCCTTTGGGTAGTGCTGAGGAGGCTCGTCATGCCGCCTTACGTGAGCGTGACCAAGTAGAGAAAGCACGCTTAACTGCGGTTGCTGCGCGTAAGGATGCTGATTCAGCTTACGCAGCTGTATCTCAACCAACTCTCATTTTGTTTATAGTCCATGCTTAATACTAGGAACCATTGATTATGAGGAGATATTAAATCTCCGTAGAGATAACTTTCGCCTTAAGCGAGATCTCTGGCAGTCTCAAAAGGATAGTGAGACCCTGCCCCTTGAGCTAATCCAAGCCATAACCAAAGTGGATTTGTTGGCCTCGGAAGTTCGTGAACTTGAGGAGGAGAGGAATGATTTTCGTAACAGATGGATGCACGCACGCCAAGATTATGAATCCATTATCAATTTGAAAGATGACACTATTTCTAATCAAAAAAGCATTATTGTTGATTATGAGAAGCGTTTAGCCTGTGTTCCTTCTCAGTCTATGCTCCGTTTCGACTTGAATAAGTCGAAGGCTGCGCTTAGTAAGGTTACTGAAGAGAAGGCGCAGTTAAATTGGATATTATCAGCCTTAGGAATGAACTTTCTCATACCCGTAATGGCTTGGATGAAGCTACAGGTGAAATTTCCTCTAAGAAGTATGCTTATGTTACTCTTAGTCGTAAGATGGAGGTTCTTGAAGAGGACTTTCGTTGATTGTCTTCTGAAAATTCCTATCTTCGCTTAGAAAAAGTTGAACTTGAGTTCGAATATGGTCCTTTATACGAAGATTTTAGTCGTGTTTATGTTGAGAGAGAGATGAATTGTCTCATGCCTTAGATAAATCTCTTTCTTACGCGGGATGTAGCTATTTCCGCTTACCATTCTTTTTTCTTATTATATGTTTATTGCTTAACCCTTAATGTACATTTGCGCAGAGTTTGAGGATCGTATTCAAGTATTAAATGGGAAGGTTAACAATTCGGAGGTTGAAGCTGCTGGACTCAAGGAAGAGGCCAAGAAGCAAAGTGATCTTTCTGCTTGCAATTTGCATTTGGCGGAGATTCATGATACCCGCGCCAAAAGATTTGAGTCTGAGAACCAGTTGCTGAGTAAGAAGCTTGATGAGCTGGAGAAGTCCACAGCCGCAACCTTGGCTACTCGTGAGGAGGAGTTGAAGAGAATTTACTAAGCTTCCATGGTGGAGAAGGTAAATACCATGTTCCGCCAAGTGGAAAGTCGTGTTCTTGGCCTCACTTTCTCTGTTGTTACTGTTGAAGATTGGTCTGGATCTGTTGCCATTTTATTTCTCAAGTAAATATTGAGCTTTTTGTAGAGAACTTGTTGTGCATAACTTTGTTAAGTTATACTTTTGCTTTTGAGCAGTTGAAGTTGACACGAAAGATGCATCTCTTTGATTCTGAAATAAGGCAAGGGAATATCATGTTGTACAAACCTTGACTCCTTCAGCAATCAGACCCTGGGCACGAACAACAGATGTAGGGGTACCATTCCCAGCTAAGTCATTGGTCTTAGCAGCAGCTTGTCACACCAACTTAGCACCGGTGTTTTCAACTGGATTTCCAACTCGACCTAGTAAATGATTCCAAAAATTTGCATCAAACCAACAATTAACTAACATTGTATATAAAAAGCATTGCCTACATGTGCTTACCTCCTTGGCCACAGTCACTCTATCATTTACAATCTTGGGGGAGCCGTATTGCTTTCCAAAAGAGCATTCCTACCCTTTAGACCAAGAGTAACTGCAACAACATTTGCAAGCTTGTTAACACCGTTTTGCAATGGCAGAAAACTGTATAAAGGCAACAAAATGTTAAACCCAGCAATGAAACCAAACAAACTCGAAAAAAATTGAAAAATCACAAACTTACTAGCAGCTACTTAACAGCCATCCTTGTTAAAAAACAGGTTCTTAGCTACCCTAATCTTTGGTGAACATATTTTCTGTAAGACCACATACTGTCTCCCTCCACCAAAAGGCATTGTCAATATTAGTGAAGAAGTTGAAAGCATCATGTCAGTGGCACAGCTGCACAGAGCAGCCAATGAACCTACAGAAGACATTGTGGTCAAACTCGATGCAATTTACTTCCACTGATCTGAAATTCTATGTCTCTCTTTCCTTGTCCTAACAAACTAAGTCCAACATAACGCAGCCTTTCGATACCCACTCTTAAGAAGGTAGCTTAACCACAAATTTGTTCATTTAGTACTATCGGAACAACAACAAAAAAACCAGTATATAACAAAAATCAAGTCTTTTTTAAAACCCCAAGCCAGAATCTACTAATTAAACTAACACCCATAGCTTTGTCTGAAACTTATCCAAATAAAACTCAGCCCAAGATGCATTCAAACATTGCACCTTACAAATAATATCCCCACGTAAAGAACTCAGTTGAAACAAATTCAAATAGAACCAAGATTATACCTGTAAAAGACAACACATTCCGCCCACAGAGATTATCAAGCAATGACAGCTCATTCCACCCACATGAACAAAAACATGCGGTTATGACCTATGTTGCACGAACAAACCTTTCCGTGCAACATTGGTTATGACAAGCAAAACACAAAAGATTAATATCTGCTGTGAATTAGGGTATGTTTCAGATCAAACCCTGATAGAACGACGCTACAATATAACCAAAGAAAAACAACACAGCATATACTAGTATAATATTTGAGGAAGATATGTTTTTAAGCTTTGACTATGAGCTCTTGCACTACCAGTGTTTGTAAGGACTATGCTTCTGTGAATAGAAAACGATATCATATGTAAAAGTCTATAAGAAAAATAATGAGACAAATCACAGTCAACATCATGTCCTCAACGATATATTCGAGTCGATTCACTACATTAGGAAGATGAAGTAACCGAGAGAGTCTCCACAGACTCTCCACATAATACATATACCAACTTTAATCCAACGTCGGTGTAAAGTAAACTATAACATTAACAAACTAAAGTAAACTAACAAACTAAGGTAACTACCTAATATTTCAGCTTAATACGAATACCAGAATATGAACTCTGAAAGACACATATGCCTTTCTTTTTTCATGACATTTTAACAACCAAAACAAACGAAAAACAGAAACCTAAAAAATTGTTTTGAACTTCCTACGTAAGCTTGACATTGTCTGCTTCTGAACAGGCAAAAGACTCTCAACGAAAGTTGCAACCCTTGATTCAGAGGAAAAGCCTGGAACTGAGGAGGGGATCCCTTTGATTTGAATCTCATTGAAGCCTTGTTTTTCCAATTGTAGGAATGACAAGTTGCATCAGCCATCACACCTGGAAATGATTGAATACACGAGGTTATAATTGTATGATCTACTCTTGAAACTGGATGAATAAACTTAAGTCTACCCCAACATAAAGTATAAGGTAGCTCCATATGAACCTCGGTCCAAGTACTACTAGCATCCTTATTATCATCATCATCAAATAACCACAGCTTGGAGGTGAGAACACTGCCTAGAAGTTTTACTAATAAAGCTACCTGTCCATCCAATTCATACACCTTAACACTATGACTTATGCACAAATTATCAACAACTGGATGTTCATCAAAGGCCTCATCGGGGACCCTAATGGCTCTAAACTTCTCACTTCGAACATTAAATGCCACTATAAATTTTGGCTCATCCTGGATACTGGCTACACACATTTGAGTGGTATAATAAATCGAACCATTCACATAAACAGAAGAAGAAAATGTCCAATAGTCCAGGTTAAACGGAGGTACATCATCGATCTTTCTCCATTCATTGTCTCCTACAGTCAAGACCTCGCAAACTACTTTCTTAAGTCCATTAAAACTCCATATGCCAACCACTTTATGCTCCTTAGTGGCAGGATCATATCCCAACGTAAGAGAAGCCAATGGGAATCTTAACTGTTTACGTTTTTTTTTTCACGCAATTCACTAAAGAATTTCGATTCAATCCATGGTGTAGCTTCTCTGGTACTGAGGTTGTATATACAAACACCAGGAGCGATTGTTGTGCCAAAAAAAACTATCATACCATTTACAGGTCCCGACCTTCTATCATAATACGTGTCATCAATCTCTCTTATGGTGTGAACAGCTGCTGTCGATATTGTTCCGCCTTTTCCTTCATACAGTAAGTCAGCTGTCATTAAAGTAATTTTTTTAGGTTTTCGATTGGTGATGAGGAGACAAGATCTTCTTTTTGAATGCTCAAGGTGTTGATCAGCAAATGATGGATCTTCTTGAATTAAGAACAACCAGTATTTGCAAACACACTTGAATCGCATAAGCGATTTTACAGGCAGTTTACTTAATATTTCACGTACTACGTCGGTATCATAAAAATTACTACCCCTTCTGCTGAAAGTGTTGGAAATAACATTTACTTCATTCTGGTCACAATAACCATTACCTCTGCTCTTCTTCATCTTCTGAGTCTCTTACTTCATTTGCTTCCTTTTCCAACCATGAGGTTTCAACTCGAAACCAGAGCCAAATTTGTTAAATTTACAAGGGCTTGCAACAATTTTCACACACCTGTGCCTTCGTGGACGGCGATGACTACCAATTAGTCGTGCACCCTGTATGCCAGATTAGAATTGAGAAGACATAAATTAAAAACCAAAACAACAAAATTTCTCAGCTCAAACAAAAAAAATGTCCCAATTTTAAATTAATAAGATGAGATGCCAATTATATGTGAAACACCCAATATTCAAGTTCCAATAATCAGATAAAAAGATGAATTAAAAAGAAAAGGAATACTCACCAAACCAAGTGGAGATAGAAACACCATTCTTCTTCTTGATCCTTCTACAGAGTGATAAATAAATAAATAAATAAATAACGATCTTGAGCTACACAAACTACGGTTTGGTGAGGTATAAGTAGCAGAAAGGATCTCTCTATATATATATTAGGGGAGTAGGTTATTCATGAATCCCTCTGTCTAATGGAATTTCAACTGAGTTTATTTACCTAATTTAATTGGGGGCTATCGAATACTTTTCTAAATGATAAAATTACCCTTATGTAGTTAAGACTGATGTATTTGATTAACTATATTTATGTGCTATCTATTGTCAGTCTTTTTTTTTTTCTTTTTTCACCCACAAACACACAGAGGGAAAAATACACTAATGCATCCATTTCCTCGATAAAAATTACTCACAGACCCGTAATTTTAAAATATGTTTTTGTCTGTGACTTTTTTTACTTTTCTAATGATGAAAAAACTCTTTTCTTTACAAAAATAGAGAGACTAGAAAGAGGCGAGATGAGAAGTTCAATTTTAGGTTTTAGTTCGATTTTTAGTTTGATATCGACATCTTGTTCATACTTAGTCTGTGGTGTTCTTCGTCTTCCTCATGTCTTAAGCAAATATAGGGAAAATCTATTGATTGAAATTAAGGAAGCAATAATGGGATAAATCTTTTCGAGGAAAAAGTATATCCTTCTTCAATTTTTGTTCCCGAAGGAAGAAGAAATCTAATACTTGGGTCATTATTTCATTCTTTATTGTTCTTTATCTTGTGGTTCTTGCTACTACAATGATTTTGAATGATTTTCCTGAAATTCCAGCCATGGAGGTTATGTAATTAGATATATTGGTGAGATTTTTTTTCAACCTTTAACAGAGAACCCACTGCTTGGTCCTTTATCGTTAAGTTCTTTACTGTTTTTGTTTTATACTTCGGTAGCTTTTTAATTGATGTTTTTTATTGGATATATTTGAGATTTAGATTCTTAATAAAATTTTGTGTTTGTTTGATTTAGGATCCTCCTTTTGTTGGATTTGATTTTTACTGATCGTTGGACCACATGGTATGCTTTGATTTCCTTAAACCTTATTTTGTTGATTGAATTAATTTTGGTGTTAGTACAAGTTCTGATTTTCACTAAAAAATCAAGTTCCCATGTGATCAATTAATTGCAAAATATCTTTCCATTCCTATATATAGGTCCGTGCAGTATTGCCATTATATCGTTATGATCAATTAATGAGACCTAGTTGCTTGTAGGCCTTGGTCTTCATTCTGGGTACTGTAATGAAGAAAATGCATTTGATGGATCTCATGGAATTAAAAAGTATTTTTTTTATTGTCGGAATATTCAGGAGCTAAGATCATTCCAACGCTCATTTTTGCCATACACAGTGAGGAGTCCGATCATGAATGTTACAAGTGTGGGAACGATCCTGGTTAGGGAAGGCTAAGACGGCGCCTCACATATGGGTAGCAAGAGGGCACTTATGCCCCAAATATAGGTGCTTGTGGTGAAAGTCCCAATAATTGGGACCTTTGCAACAATACAGTGGAGCATAAGCAGTGTTGCGCGCTCCTGCTCATAATTGTTCTTTCTTTCTCTTTAAGTCGTTTATCCACCACCACTTATCCACTAGAGGGGGAAACTGAAATCTGATTATTCTAAAACACCTTTAGTCGGAACAAGTTGATAGGACCCTTTTTTTTACATCCTCATGTCCCTCCCGTGTGGCAACATAGGGGCGCAAAAAGGAAAGTGAGAAATGGGGGTTCTTTCGCTCTAGTGGCGTCAGTATGTTATCTTTCGCTTTCTTGATCCCTTTTCTGTTATTTGGCTTGAGACTACATGCATTTCATATCAGTTTTTCTCGTGTCCTGTAGTAATCTCTTGAAAGGTACTCGACCTAAGTCAGGCCATGTCATTTCAGTTGAGTGACTTCGATGGCAGGGATCAACCCCCATACATGGTATTACGACTTTACGGATACCTTTCTATTTGGTAAACAGTCTCCCAGGGTGTTTATGTGCTCTTTATCTTAACCCTTCAGTAATTTGTTGTACCAACTTTTTCCTTTGTCGCTCAAGTGTACGACAATTGTCGTTTTTAGGCCCCTTCTTCCCTGAAAGAGTCCACCACCTGCCGCAAGGCCTGTCCCTATCTAATCATGTTTTCTCCCCATGCTTTCGTATATCAGCATCGGTAGAGACCAGAGAGTTGCCTTCGTTTTATGCCTTCCTTCGTAAATCTCCCGATTTCACCCCTAGATACGAAATTTGTCACGGACAGGAAAATTCCGCCTCTGGCGCTCTGCGCCGCGCAGGCCAAAATTCCCCGATGCGTGATTTATAAGTGTGAGATCGTGCCTTTAAGCTTAGGTTACCTCTAGAAAATGCAGGTAAATTTTTGCTTTCCAAGCATGCCTTCTAAGCATTTTACTCGAAACGTAGTTCCCACATCATTCAAGCTACGTTTATACCGTTCCAGGCATATTTTCCTTTCCAAACATGCTTTGTAAGCATTGTACTCAAACCGTAGTCTCCATATCGTTCCAACTCACCCTTGACTTACAAAGGGTGCAAGGCCATTAAAGCCCATGGTTAATGCCTTTGACTAGCATACCATTCAAACTTATCCTCATCATACGAAGGGTTGAAGGCTATACAAGCTAACGGGGATGCCTTTGGCGAGCATCACATTATCACGATGATTGTCCAAGCCTAACCCATTCCTTGGACATATACCTAACCTATTTCAAGCCTAAGCTTTCGCTTCATCAATTCTGCTTCGGCCATGCGTTTGAGCCTGCACTTACCTTGTTCTTGCCAAGGGTGCAACATCCAGGCACATGCCCTTCCATGCCGCGACGATTCCAAATGAGCATGAACAATCCATCAAATAGAATTGCAACTACCCCTTCAAGTGTGGCAACAATAATCTCTTGCTTAGCCCTGCAAAGCCAGATGATATGAGTTACCATAATGTCACAATCATCTCTCACATTAGATGATATTAGCGACAAGGTGATGCACCTCAATGCATTGCATTGTGGCTGCCTACGTACCCAACCCGACCCTGGATGGGATCAAGCATGACCGTAGTTCATCAAAGGGTCCATTCGAAAGGGACAAACAATTTAAGCCTATTAAGGCAAAGCCAACTTCGTTTCCAACTTCATTCGCAAGGCCAAAGGCCGAATAAAGCCAACTTCATTCATAAGGCCAAAGGACAAGCAAAGCCAACTTCGATTCAACTTCATTCGCAAGGCCAAAGGCCAAGAAAATCCAACTTCATTCGCAAGGCCAAAGGCCAAGCAAAGCCAACTTCGATTCCAACTTCATTTGCAAGGCCAAAGGCCAACCGAAGCCAACTTCGATTCCAACTTCATTCGCAAGGCCAAAGGCCAAGAAAAGCCTAGTCCAGGCCGTAAGGACTTTCGCAAGGTATGCACTAGCTTATGCACAACTATCGTTATTTTCTATGCAAATATGCATTCTAAAGTACGTAGCACGATTGAATGATGCTTTTGCATAATTCAAGCTTTATAGGCTAAGCTATATGCTTATTGATGCTTTAGCATCAAGTATGCTTTAACATATAGGCTATATCGCTTATATGTGCATTATCGCTCATGCACATTCATCACACGTCCCCTCCCTATGTATGTTCTATTCGCATTTCTACAAATAAACATTAGAAAGGTAGATGTCATCCATCGAATCACAAGGCCGAAATAAAGATTTCTTGCCAAAGCCAAACATCGGGTAAGCATCAAAGCACATTCAAGTTTTATCGGTTAAGATACTAGCATATTGATGCTTATGCATCAAGTATGCTCCAACATATTGGCCACTTCGCATATGTATATGTGCATTACCCCTCATGAACATTCAAGCTTCATTGGTAAATCTACAAGCGTATTGATGCTTAGGCACTATGATGTTCCAACTTGTGCAACTTTGGCTTAGTGATGCATTGGATCATGCATCACGGTATATAGGGCATTTGCACTATGATGTTCCAACTTGTGCAACTTCGGCTTAGTGATGCATTAGATCATGCATCACGACATATAATGCATTTGCACTATGATACTCCAAGTCGTGCAACTTTGGCTTAGTGATGCATTGGATCATGCATCACGGCATATAGTGCATTTGCACTATGATGCTCCAACTTGTGCAACTTCGTCTTAGTGATACATTGGATCATGCATCACGACATGTAGTGCATTTGCACTATGATGCTCCAACTTGTGCAACTTCGGCTTAGTGATGCATTGGATCATGCATCACGGCAAATAGTGCATTTGCACTATGATGCTGCAACTTTTGCAGCTTCGGATTAATGATGCATTGGATCATGCATCACGACATATAGTGCATTTTAACTATGATGCTCCAACATGTGCAACTTCGGCTTAGTGATGTATTGGATCATGCATCACGGCATATAGTACATTTGCACTATGATGCTCCAACTTGTGCAACTTCGTCTTAGTGATGCATTGGATCATGCATCACGGCATATAGTGCCTTAGCACTATCATGCATTCTTCTTATGCAACTTTGGGTCGGTGATGCATTAAATAATGCATCACGGCATATAGTGCCTTAGCACTATCATGCATTCTTCGTATGCAACTTTGGCTCGGTGATGCATTGAATAATGCATCACGGCATATAGTGCCTTAGCACTACCATGCATTCTTCGTACGTAACTTTGGCTCGGTGATGCATTGAATAATGCATCACAGCATAAAATATCTTATCACTATGATGCTTCCTCGAATATTCAAGGTCAAGGCATACACCCCCTAACGCTTATCTAAGTAAGCTTTACAAGCTTAGGATGAAGCTTTAACCCAGGCCATGACGCGTCCTTGAGTAAGCTTCATGCAAAAATTGCGGGTGTTACATTCTTACCACCTTCAAAGAATTTCGTCTTCGAAATTTAACTCAAACTATTGTGGACAAGCTTCACGATTTAGATTTCTTATGCATCTGTCCCATTCCAAGATGCACAAAAATCTCGCAAGGGTCCAATGTTCGTTAATGAGGACAAATTAGGACCTTCCGAACGTGCGTCCCATTCCGCGTATCCCAGAATCCTAATAGGGCCTACGGTTTGCCATAAATTCCGATTGACACCTTTCGGACATACGTCCCATTCCGCATGCCCGAGGATCAACAAAGGTTTTATAACTTTACATAGAAAACTCAAATTGGATCCGTAAACATACGTCCCATACCACATGCTCAATAATGCAACAGGATTTACTCAACTCGAGATCTTAAGTGGACGTCCCAGACCATACACTTAAGATTCCCTAAAATTCACATATGTTGAAAAGGGTCATCGAGAGTTTATGAATAGTTTCTAGCGTAGTACTGCGAGAACCAAATTCTAATGCCAGTGCAGTCGGATGCAAGTCATCGTCCCGGACGATCTTCCATTCGTGAGTGGGTGCTATCCAACTTGACAACACACACCGTGCCGCACGGTGAAGGGGTGATCAGTCCCACTGCCAAGGGGTAGTCGGATACCAGCCACCGTTCCAAACGGGTTTCCTGGCAAACTCACAACACACTTGAACGCCTCCAAATCTTAGCGGAGTAACTAGTGACTTACAATTTCTGTTGTATAGGCACTTGGCCTTATTTATCCACTCTTTTTTCGCACAACAGTTGGCTTACTCTTCCTACTTTTTTTATTTCCTTTGAAGGAAAATCTTTGTAGTCATAATATAAATTGCTCACTGACGAGTCCAAAACTCACAGTCCTTAGTGTTTTCTCAGAATTTTCTCTGATATCATTTGTCACGGACAGGAAAATTCCGCCTCCGGCGTGCTGAGCCGCGCAGGCCAAAATTTCCCAATGCGTGATTTATAAGTGAGAGATCGTGCCTTTAAGCTTAGCTTACCTCTAGAAAATGCAGGTAAATTTTTGTTTTCCAAGCATGCCTTCTAATCATTTTACTCGAAACGTAGTTCCCACATCATTCAAGCTACGTTTATATCGTTCCAGGCATATTTTCCTTTTCCAAACATGCTTTGTAAGCATTGTACTCAAACCGTAGTCTCCATATCGTTCCAACTCATCCTTGACTTACAAAGGGTGCAAGGCCATTAAAGCCCATGGTTAATGCCTTTGACTAGCATACCATTCAAACTTATCCTCATCATACGAAGGGTTGAAGGCTATACAAGCTAACGGGGATGCCTTTGGCGAGCATCACATTATCACGATGATTGTCCAAGCCTAACCCATTCCTTGGACCTATACCTAACCTATTTCAAGCCTAAGCTTTCGCTTCATCAATTCTGCTTCGACCATGCGCTGGAGCCTGCACTTACCTTATTCTTGCCAAAGGTACAACATCCAGGCACATACCCTTCCATGCCGCGACGGTTCCAAATGAGCATGAACAATCCATCAAATGGAATTGCAACTACCACATCAAGTGTGGAAACAATCATCTCTTGCTTACCTTTACCGATCCAGATGATATGAGTTACCATAATATCACAATCATCTCCCATATTAGATAATATGAGCGACAAGGTGCTGCACCTCAATACATTGCATTGCGGCTGCCTACGTACCCAACCCGTACCTTGATGGGATCAAGCATGACCGTAGTTCATCAAAGGGTCCATTCGAAAGGGACAAGCAACTTAAGCCTATTAAGGCAAAGCAAACTTCGTTTCCAACTTTATTCGCAAGGCCAAAGGCCAAGCAAAGCCAACTTTGATTCCATTTTCATTCGCAAGGCCAAAGGCCAAGCAAAGCCAACTTCGATTCCAACTTCATTCGCAAGGCCAAAGTCCAAGCAAAGCCAACTTCGATTCCAACTTCATTCGCAAGGCCAAAGGCCAAGCAAAGCCAACTTCGATTCCAACTTCATTCGCAAGGCCAAAGGCCAAGCAAAGCCAACTTCGATTCCTACTTCATTCGCAAGGCCAAAGGCCAAGAAAAGCCTAGTCCGCGTAGGACGCAAGGACTTTCGCAAGGTATGCACTAGCTTGTGCACAACTATCGCCATTTGCTATGCAAATATGCATTCTCAAGTACGTCGCACGATTAATGATACTTTCGCATAATTCAAGCTTTATTGGCTAAGCTATATGCTTATTGATGCTTTAGCATCAAGTATTGTCCAACATATAGGCTATATCGCTTATATGTGCATTACCGCTCATGCACATTCATCCAACTTCCCCTCCCTAATATGTTCTATTCGCATTTCTAAAAATAAACATAAGAATGGTAGAAGTCATCCATCGAACCAAGGCCGAAATAAAGATTTGTTGCCAAAGCCAAATATCGGGTAAGCATCAAAGCACATTCAAGCTTCATCGGTTAAGCTACCAGCATATTGATGCTTATGCATCAAGTATGCTCCAACGTATTAGCCACTTTGCATACCTATATGTGCATTACCCCTCATGCACATTCAAGCTTCATTGGTAAAGCTACAAGCGTATTGATGTTTAGGCATCAAGTATGCTCCAATGTATAGGCTACATCACTTATATGTGCATTACCGCTCATGCATATTCATCCAACGTCCCCTCCTTATATATGTTATATTCGCATTTCTACAAATAAACATTAGAAAGGTAGATGTCATCCATCGACTACCAAGGCCGAAATGAAGATTTCTTGCCAAAGCCGTTGCGAATAAACACGCTGATGCATCACGGTGATGCATTCTTGGCTCGGTGATGTATTTCATAATGCATCACGGCATAATAATGCCTTTGCACTATGATGCTCCAACTTGTGCAACTTCGGCTTAGTGATGCATTGGATCATGCATCACGGTATATAGTGCATTTTCACTATGATGTTCCAACTTGTGAAACTTCGCTTAGTGATGCATTGGATCATCCATCACGTGATATACTGCATTGCACTATGTTGCTCCAACTTGTGCAACTTCGGCTTAGTGATGCATTGGATCATGCATCACGGCATATACTGCATTTGCACTATGATGCTCCAATTTGTGCAACTTCGGCTTAGTGATGCATTGGATCATGCATCACGGCATATAGTGCATTTTCACTATAACTTGTGCAACTTCGGCTTAGTGATGCATTGGATCATGCATCACGCCATATAGTGCATTTTCACTATGATGCTCCAACTTTTGCAACTTCGGCGTAGTGATGCATTGGATCATGCATCACGGCATATAGTGCATTTGCACTATGATGCTCCAACTTGTGCAACTTCGGCTTAGTGATGCATTGGATCATGCATCACGGCATATAGTGCATTTGCACTATGATGCTCCAACTTGTGCAACTTCGGCTTAGTGATGCATTGGATCATGCATCACGGCATATAATGCGCATGTACTATCATGCATTCTTCGTATGCAACTTTGGCTCGATGATACATTGAATAATATATCACGGCATATAGTGCCTTAGCACTATCATTCATTCTTCGTATGCAACTTTGGCTCGGTGATGCATTGAATAATGCATCACAACATATAATGCCTTAGCACTATCATTTATTCTTCGTATGCAACTTTGGCTCGGTGATGCATTGAATAATGCATCATGGCATATAGTGCCTTAGCACTATCATGCATTCTTCATACGCAAATTTGGCTCGGTGATGCATCAAATAATGCATCACGGTATATAGTGTCTTAACACTATGATGCTTCCTCGAATATTCAAGGTCAAGGCATACACCCCCTAATGCTTATCTAAGTAAGCTTTACAAGCTTAGGATGAAGCTTCAACCCAGGCCATGACACATCCTTGAGTAAGCGTCATGCAAAAATTGCGGGTCTTACAAAATTCCAAAGGTAGGCAAATAGATAGACTCTTTTCCCACTTCTAAGACATAGGAAGAAACAAAATAAAATTCTTTTACTAGTGCCTCGGCGGGTACTAAGAGTCCTTTCATTACCAACCGGCAAACATCATCTGGCTGGGTCATGCCGGATGATGAAGTGGTGATTGACGAGAAGATATTTGACATAGATCACAGTACTATTACGACTGAACAAAGCAATATTATGGACGCAATACCAACAATAGAGGAGATCAATGCAGCGGTTCCTTTTTTTGTGGCAGAAAGCACTCCATGGGTTGATGGCTACTCTGGTATGTTCAATAGGAACTATTTGGAGGTTATTTCTTCAGATCTTGTCACTTCTATTGTCCATTGTTGGCGAAGCCAATTCATTCATAATGGTATAAATTACGTTTTTTGGTTTCTTGGGAACTAAAGTGTTGGGCATGTGTGTGCGCACATGCTTGGATCAATGGCTTACAGATAAGCCGTCGTCTCACCTTGATAATTCATGATGAAATAGTAGGGTAGGTCCCTTTATAAATGTGTGAGTTGTGAATTATAACACACCACTTGTGTTTTCTTTACTGTGATTAGTCCATACAAAATTCAATAAAACGTGGACCTATATAACATGATTGTTCATTAAGGAAATTAGGTTCAAGCCCCATCCATGTATTATCCATAATACCAGTCCCCAATTTTTTTAAAACAATCCCAAATTCCAAATTAAATATAGTTTTAATAGAAGCTAAATGACCAGATTACCCTTCAATATATAAAGATATATATATATATAAACTGACCTTCTTCTACACAAACATCATTCAATCTGTATCTGGAGAGAGAGAAAAAACAAAATAAACCAGATCGAGAAAGAACACAAGAGAAAATCAAAACAAAATCGAGAGAAAACAAGATATGTACAAAAAAACCACAAAAATCTAAAGAAAACTCGTTAAATGGAAGTGAAAAATTACCAACAAGCTGAAAAATCGAAGATCTAAAACCCTAAAATTTAGAAACATTGATTGTTTAATAAAGGTTCGTAGGAATGGTATCATTTTCAGTAAGTATTAAACAATATATCGATTTTAGGTTTTGATTAATCGAGTGATTGCATCTTCTGTTCTTATGTTAATGCCATTGTGTTTAATTTTTTGTTACTAGAAGTTTTAGATATGTAGATCATTTTAGTTCGATGACATAATTTAGCATGTTGATTTTTCAACCTTTCATATGTTTCTTTATAACAAGATTTCAGATGTTTTTTGAAAGCATGATTTCATATGTTTTTTATATATCATGATTTTTATGTTTCTTTTTATGGCATTTGTTTGTACCTAAAAATTGCTCCCAGGAAAAACAATATATTGTTGAAGTACTTTTTAGGTTCGAGGATCAAAATCGCACAAAACGAATCCAAACAAGAAGAATGTTTGTTTACGTTTTCTTCGGTTACAAAGAGAGAAGATGGGTTGATCTTAGGATAGGGAAGCAAAGAAATTTGAAGTAATTGTGTGTTGTGGTGGAGGAATAACAGAGCTTGTGGGAATTATTTTCTCTCTGTTCACGTTCTGTCTTGTTTTTGAAATAGGCTAAGCAGCCTATCTATAATGATTTGATACCACACACTTTCCTTGTAAAGTAGTGGGAGTTGTGGGGAGATGGAGATGTGGAAGTTGTGGGAATAACCGTCACCACTTTGTCTTGGGAAGTTTCTGGAATCTCCTAGACCGTTACTCAATTATCTCTTCAACCGCTCCAACTTACCACTTACTTTGTAACTTCCTTGTCATGGGGTATTGTTACGCCCATGTTGTCGTAATAATGGCTCAAGTAATGGTGCTAACTACGAAGAATGGTGCTAGCATGAGTAAAAGAATGATGCAGCAGCAGAGCGTGGCACATCAGCAACTGAGTGTGGGCGTGGCCTATCTCTTTTAGTGCTTCAGCCATCACTTCTCCATGACTTCTTGGTTTTGATTGACTTCATTGCTTTTTGTCTCCTTTATTTTTTTGACACACTTGTGTTGGAGGCATGGATAGGGATTACTAAAGCATGTACTTATTGTTGTCAGGGCTACTGCCTATACGCTTTTACTATTGACATTGACTAATTCCACGACCATGACTATGGTATATTTAAGGTTTCTCAGTCTTGTGATATTTAATTGTTAGCATTTATGCATAACTTTTGTGCAGTATTGCTTTAGGGTGAAAAAAAATGTACTCCAAAGTGGTACTTTCAAGTAGGTTCAAGAGATCAAGATCGAACAGGATGAGCCTAAAAAATAGCCGTTCACGTCCTGCTTCAATTACAAAGATGGAAAGGATTTAGGTAGGTCTTAGGGAAGAATGGATTCTCCGTAGAGGAATCGCTAATTCTGTGTGTTTTGGTTTCTTTAGACTGATAGTGTAATTGTATGTTTCTGTCTTGTTTTGAATAGATGAGAATCATCTATTTATAGATTGGAGAGGACACACTGATATTCTCGTAAGTCGTGGGAGTTAGGGAGAGGTTGAGAAGTGATGACTATGGAGATTATAGTGGGGTGGTTCCCTGAAAGTAGGGAAGACCTGTTTGACCACTACTCCTCATCCTCTCAATTGCTCTATAACCGCCCACTTCTTGTTACCTTCTTGTTCGTGGGGGTTGTGTCACCACCCACGATGTCGTATACCGCCAGACCAATACCCCACTGAGAATCCCCCATGTTGTATTTGATATCTCGTGAAAAATAGTGGAGTCATAAGCCACTATGGTTTTGATTAAGTCAAGTCAAGTCAAATGACTTGCTAAGTCAGTGAGATAAGTTGTATGAATCATTGTATTGATAGTCAGACAGATTAGTGTCGAGTCTCGGAAGTTTAATGACCATATACTTCATTGAAAGTAATATGGCATATTAATGGCTAAGTATTATCTTAAAAGCGACTTATTGTAAGTTTGGGACACATTTGAGCCCAAATGTTGTAGAGGGATCCTCGAGCAAGGAGACCTGCTGAAATTCATACAAGACTCAATGTATGATCTTTATTAAGAAGAAAGGAATATATCTGAGGGAAGTGGTTAGCAAAACTAGCACTATCTACTTAGCGCAAATAAGAACGAGCTAACTCTTTCAACATAGAAGGCTAATGTGATAACGTCTCAGGAATAAAACCAATATACATCAATTCTAGTAAATATCTATTGTACTAGGGATAGGAAGCTAGTACCAAGAAAGTTCGGAGTTAGCACTTCAGTTGTATAGTTAGCACTAAGGCTTTAACATACATTTACTCGTGGCCAAGTCGCTAAGAATGGCTAAGGACGCGCTATCCCTAGAGGTGCATTGGATTTTTCTAGCAACGCATCAGAGCTAAGGCTGGGGTGTCATGGAGCTAAGGGCGTCAGCGCCAAGAGCCAAGGGCGTTAGTGATAGACACATATTTGTGTCTCTATTAGTCCCAGTAATGTATTTTGTTAGTCCTTAATTATTATACTAATGCTATTATTTCTTATGTTTTTGAGTATTTTTGTAGAATAAATAATTACGGAAAAAATCAGCTTAAAAATGTTAAAGGCACCTTGAAAAGTATTAAAGGAACCCCTAGGAAAATTAATAAAGGCACCCATGCAAGTGATAAAGGCACCCACCTTCCTTATTTGAATTTGAACTTGGCGAGAAATTGTATTCTCTCGAACACCAAATCTGTGAAGTTATTAAACGAGATATTTTGGGTTATCTCTTGGTTATTAAGACAAGGATTTATCCTTTCCTTATTCATAAGAGTCGTATACAATATTTACACGCTAAATCTCACACATTCATGTAAGGCAGGGTGAAAATATATTCTCGGAATTTTTTGGAAAGATATCTCATCAAGTTTATAAGGAAACGAAACAACAACCGAGATTGAGCTATAAAAAGAATGAAAATCGAAGCAATAATTTCGAGATGAATAAAAAAATCATTCCCGAGATCCTGCCAATAAAAGAAGATTTGATTCGTAGTTAAAGAGAAGATTTGGAGTGGCTTGATGGTGCAAGTATAAATAGAAGATTCTAGAAAGAGTATTAGGGGGCTGGCTCTGCCAGAAACAATGAAATTAAAAATCAGAAAAATTCTGCTCGTGATGAAGAAGATGAAGAAACCATGAAGAAAAGGTTGAAGAAACCATTGCCAAATATTTAAACTAAGCAACATTTATCTTCACTTTGCAACGCTTATCTTCAGTAACACTTTTCACTCTGTAACAGTGAGTTCGCAACGCCTACAAACATTGCAAATTTTTCAGTTTTCATTATTTTCACTCTTTTTCATCATTTGTAAACACTTTGATCCATGAATCATTATTTTGAGCAAGTGATTTATATGAGGAGCTAAACCCCTTTTCCGAGGCGACGTAGGAATCCGTTATTCCAAGAAAAGTGGTATATTTCTATTTTAATTGATTTTTTCAATTTCTTTTATGATTATTTGCTTTGATTAAAATTTGATTTAAGGATTTTTATGAAGCAGTTGTGATTTCTTTTGATAGAGCATGCTTAGCCTAGGGTTGTTGATGTTCCATACTTTCGATTTACAATTGTTACTTTGAAAATCTACTTTTACAACATATTAGAATCACTTTAAACATAAAGAATTGCATGAATATTGATTAGATTGAATCACTTTAGTTGGTTAACGGTGAAATCCATAACCTCAGTATTTGTGAATATTACTTTGATCTTTTGTGCATATTTTCTAATTTAAAATCAGTTAATAAATTTAAAATCAATCTTCACAAGTTAGAGAGTTTGAACCATTCATACCACCATCTATAAACCATATCAATTAGCGCCAAGGGCGTCAACGCCAGGAGCCAAGGGCGTCATCCAAGGGAGGTAAGGAAAGGGCATCAACGACCAAGGGCGTGAGTGCCATGGGCGTCAGCGGCAAGGGAGTTAGCACAAAGGGCATCACGACCAAGGGATTTAGCACCAAAGGCGGAATAACCACGGGAGTCATGATCCAATGGAGTTACTAGCCAAGGGCGACACATGGGGATTGTGTCGCATTTGACGCTAGAGATAGGGTTATCACTTTTAGTTCTATGGTTGAGATGCCAAGGTAGCGGTACGTTGGTTAAGACCTTATTAGGCTAAACCATGTTAGATAAGACTATTTTTGATTAGTTAGCACTTCTCAGGTGCTACGGTTTAGCGTCATGAAAGTTAGCGCTATTGTGGATAAATAGTGCCAATGCAATGCTAAGCCGAATGGCTAGTGCTATATTGGTGTTAATGCGATAAAAGAATAGGTTTAGCCTAACTGAGAGGTTTAATGCATCTTTTATGAAATTGCTTCTCAACTGTGGCGAATGAGAGAGAGTGACGCATTATTTGTGACTTATATTTAAGCAAAGTTCTAGAGTAGCATATTTAGGCTCAGAAGAGCAATTTGAGATGCATTCATTGCGAATGAAGCGTTAAGCTATAATGTATTTTATGGTTTAATCATTAGCTATCCCCGAGTTTAATAGATGTTGCTAGAACATCAATGCGTATTAGATACAAGTTCAAGGAATTTAGTCGTGGAATTTATGCGACTTGAGACTAGTTCGATACATCATGAATATTAGGAGCATTGAAGAGGCTATAAGGCCAATTTAGAATATTTACATATAATTTGTCTTCTTAATTCTCTTGCGGAATATAAATAGAAGTACAGTATTCTATACTAAGCATATGCGCACAAATATGCATACATATATTCTGGTTAGTTAGTAGAGGCCAATTTTATAATTTTATCCCTTGTAAAAAACTCACCATCTACAAGTGCATACTGAACATCTTCAAGAGATTCAGCTGTGAAAGTTTGCAATCTTGAAATTATGCTTGATGCGACTCTGCAAATTAGATGGTATGCATCTAATTAGTGTTCACATTCATATATGGCGTCGCCTCTATTTTGAATGTTCGCAACTTTGTATATTCAGTATCGTCTGTTTTATACAAGTATTTTTTTATGGATGCATATTAAATAATGAAGATCTAATTGAGTATAACTCTGAAATTTTACGGGTGCATATAAAAGGGGCTACAGGAAATTTGTAGTTATAGAACGAATATGTATTCTCGATTCTCTTGTGGAATGTAAGATAATATTTCATACTCATATTTATGATCTCGGGCCAGAATATATACATTTTTATGTTTTTGCAGTTGAGCATAGATAATATTATAATTTTCTCCTTTGTCAAACACACACCATCAACAATATTATATCATAATATTGATATGCATTATTTGGTATTTATTCATCTTTAAATCATTTTGACATTTTGGTGTTCTTTAAATGAATGATTTCTGAGCATTGGTGTACAAGTCCAATCAACTGATGTTGAAATCTTGTGATAGGAATTTATTTCAACTGCTTGTGTTAAATGGTTTATAAGGGTTTTCGGTAGTTAATAATAATATATGGTAGACATCTTTATTAAATTGTTTGTATAACTCCAAGATTATATGGTGTCTACTAAACTGATACACATTTTTATTAATAATTTTATATGCTAGCTAATCTTAGTTGTCATACTATTGGAGAAATCGATTGTGAGTTGGAAAAAGCTAGGTCTTTGTTAATTTCGGAAATATACATTTATTACATGTCTCAAATATTGGTATGGTGCATGTTTTAATCAATTTATTTACTTCTTTAATTGATCAGGTTTCAACTTTGCAACTACGAAGTGTCCAACAAATGTCTTCGGATCCTTATGGTTATGACGACCGCACATCACTTTAGTTTTTCATACATTTCCATTCAAATTAAATACAAGAGTGAAGGGGTATCCTTCCTTTCTCGTTCTAGTCTTGTATACCCTTGTAGTCTTCTTTGGATACATATATATATTTTTCTTGTGGCTAACATACTCCCCACCTCTCTCACAAGCCACCTCAAACCGAATATATTTTCCTTGATTGTTTTTAACTAATTATGCACACTTATTTTCAAGAGACGTATCTATAACCCAATAAATTGCCCCATCTTTACTTGTGAATTCCTACATAATGCATAAACACAACAACTTACATATATTATAAAAAATACCAATACAAACGTACCAAATCATTTCGTAACATACCAAATCATTCGCATAGTGATCAGAAGTATCTGGACCCAACTGTCGGCATGCTTGATAAAGTTACTCTCTATGCCTATAGAAACCAGCTCAGTTTGAGAAGACACTCGACATAGTTGGTGACCCTTCTTATTATGCCGAGATAAACCAAAAGTTTCTGCCCAGTTTGAGGAGACAGTTGGCGTAGTTGATGATCCATTTTATTATGCCGACAGAAATAAAAAAAATTTGTGTTGTTTGAGGAGACAGTCGGCATAATTGGTGAACCATCTTAATATGCCGACTGTGGAACCAAAAATAACCCTTTTATGGGGATACTATTCGACACAGTCGGTATATTTGGAATTCTTCGACAATGCCGATTGTATCCTGATAATCCGGGGAATACCTAGTGTCAGTACAGAATGGGTTTGAATACTATACTGATTGTAAGGAATCGACATAGATTACATAATTCGTCGATACCGACGCTGAGTTTTTTCAACTTATATAACATGGCGAATCAAATGAAAAAAAATCACATTCTACCTAATTTGGACATATACCTGAGTATTCGGAGTACTTGTATCATTAGTTTTTTCATTTCCTTGGGAAGACTTTTCACTTGAACCTTCATGCTTATCCCTTATTTAGGGTTTTTTCTAATATAAAATTTTGATTATCTATAAAATGTTGCAATTGAGAATCATTATCAAAAGCAACGTAAAAACCTTCTTCTTGGTGAGATGAAGATTCCCCAACATCAAATTCCTCACTAAAATCTCTCATTTCCCTCAAATCTCTCAAAATCCTTTTTTTTTTTACTTTTCCTACAAAACTTCTTCTAATTCTCTCTATATAACGAACACTCAACTTTAAATCTTAAGTTTGAATTAAACTAATCTAAAAACTAACAACTAATTAATCAAGAGTAATTTAAGTATTATTAAGAAATACGGGCGTTATTTTATATACCTCTAGAAACACTAATGGTACCCCTTTATCTTCATACCCCCAAAACTAATATACCTAACCCATCAAATCTACTAAATCACTCTACACCTAAGAAAAAACACAAACTTTTATTTTTTTCCTTCGCATGAAATTTCAATTTCAATTTACACTTTCAGAAAACATATTTGATATCAGTTTGGGGTCAGAGATTGTACACTTCTGAAGATATATTCCAAACATCTCTCATTAAAAGAAAATCCCAAATTAAACAACATTTATATACAGAGGGATACATGAATTTCAAGATTCGAAGAATTCTAGGTTTGTATGAAACTAGGGTTAGGGTTAGATTTTTTTAGAGAAACTCCATTAATGAAGAATTTAAATTATGATTATACGTACCCATCGAAAGATAAGAAGAAAGTAGACAGAAGATGGAGAGAGCTAATAAGTTATATGAAGAACCTGATTGGGTTAAAGTTGATGAAAAGTATATGGTTTAGGTTTTGAAGAAGTTATAGAAAGAAGAAAGATCCTATCAAAGAGTTATATTTTGTTATTTGTAATAAGAAGTTTAAATTTAATCAGTAATGGAAAAATCATGAACAATCAAAGATATCAATTTGAGAAAAATACGACTACTATTGATGGTGTAAAAAACCTAATGGTAACTATTAATTGTTCGATTGCGGAAATATCGATTTGGGGTAAAATATGACTATAATTGATGGTGTAAAAAGCTCAATAATAACTATTAATTTTTCGATTTCGAAATCGGTTTCAATTTTTATTTTACTGTTTTACATATACTCATAATTTATTGGGGTATCAGTATTAAAAATTTTGAGAAATTTAGATTTTCATGTCATCCAAATTATAAGTAATTGTAGACACCTCAATTTTATATATATGGATCGCGAATGCTAGTAAAAATTGCCATAAAATTGTATCCAAAATAATTATAAGTATAGTCGTGAGTTAAACTACCAAAATGGTAAAAGTCCAAAGTTAGTATCATAGGCTACTATTAAGCTATCCAAGTTTAGCTAGCACAAATTTTGGTCACGAAGATAATCAATCAACCCAACACAATTCTAGTTGCATCTGAAGTTAATAGGTTCAGGTGCTTACCTCCCCAAAATCCGTGACCAGTTCTTGTCCAACCTATCATACAAATAGGCATTACCCATTTTCTTGAACTCATATACGCCTAATGCAAAGGGCCTAATCGTGGACTCCCTAATATGTGCGTCCTATTTTCAAAAAGTGGTAGCCACATCTCTTTGTGTCCACCAAGTCTCCCCATTCAATATGTCGACACCATTTCTAGCTTTGTTACCAAGTCTTTTCATTTAACTAAAATCCTAGACTTAAATGAAATATTTTTAATTTTATAAATGATATTTAATAATATTTTAAATATGAAAATAATATTTTTAAGATAAAAAATGATATTTAGGTTTTTGATTTAACGTCGGATTTAGATCATTTAATCCTAAGGTCGTAACAGATGGAGAGAAACTAAAAATAGCTAGCTAATTCTTGAGTCGAAGGGGAGAGAAAAATTTGGGGGAAAAAAATGGAGGTAGAGAAAATTATTAGTAGAATATTGTGTTGGTGACTTGATCGGTATGAGGATACGATTTGGGGCGGTAGCACTATTGTTGGTTTGTGTTCTAAGTGACATCAAGAATATTTGGCAGCGAACACAGGTTTATCTTATACTACCTCAGTTTTAGGAAAACAGTTATTATCACTTTTTTATTTTAGCCTATTTTTAGGCTAAAATGAAAAAGTGATAGTAACTCTTTTCCTGAAACGGAGGGACTCTTCTCAATATTCCTACGTCATTGTATGCATATTAGTCGGATGCGAAGTCCGTTAAGCACTTAATTAGAGGTGTTCAGATCCTTGTTTGATACTGTTGTGAGGGAATAAAATCCAAGCTACGCGTGTCCAAAAATTATTGGAGAATGAACGAATTACGGTGAGACGAGAAACACTGAAGCAAAACCTTTTGAGAAGTACAAAATTGGCATCTGAAAAGTCGATAAGATTTGAACCTGACTGAGTTGATGCATGATCAACACGTGGGTTTCGGAAAGCAAAAAACACTGATCGAAACAGAAAAGCTTGCTGCCTGACTGACACCATGTTGCGGGAAAGCCTGACACAATAGAGAGTAATGATGAGTATTGATGCATGAGAGACACGTATCAACTTTGTAAGTTGCGGAACAAAAAACGCAAAATCATGACAAACCACTTATAAGAGCCATGTGTCAGGCATGCAAGGATTCTAATAGGACCGTAATGATTCATCCAAATCCAAAAACAATAACTTAAATACAAGATCGCATAGGAGTTGCGAGATAGCAAATGAGAAACTAGAGGAAACAAGCAATACGCATGCTAATACTTGCGGGAAGCATGATTAAGTCTTGCGTAAAGAACAAATAAATGTTGCGGGACTACATTTCGCTCCAAGGATGGATAAAAATAAATATGTGGAAAGGTAGACCGGAGGGACCCATTAAATTGGTTATAAATACCAAGCTCATAAACAGGAAAAGGGATTGGAAGTTCTGGAGAAAAATTGGACTTAAGGCATAGATTCAGACCAAAAGAGTTTAGATCTGAGACTTGTATAAATTTTTAGTTCAATTAATCCTTGATTGATATGATTATGATTTTATATTATACTTTTCTTTTGTAATGTATGATGATGAATAATAAAAATGATACAAATATTTTATCCGTGAATGTAGACAATGCGATTGTTGAACCACGTTAAATATCTGAGCCAATTCATTTCTAATTTTGATTGATTTCCATCTTCTAAATGTTAATATAAGTTGATCTTATGATAAGGAATCAAATTTTACGATGTCTCAAATTCTATTGGTTGTGATCCAAAGATGCTAGATTTTTGGTAATCACAATTTGGCACTAGAAACATGGAGGTAGTAAAGAATTTATTCTACCTGTCAAAATTTTCATCTTTAAAATCTTGAATCGTTTCTGTTGGAAAATTCTTTTCCTTAAAATACAATGATTAAGAGTCATATTGAAAAAACTTTACATATGGTTTTACTATGAATTAATCAGTTGATGGATGTATAAATTTGGTCATTATGTTTATACAAATTATCTCTGGATTACTCCTGCCCGAGCACGCTTAACTGCAGAGCTTTTTGCCAACTCTGGAGCCAACTGTGCTGAAAAGGCTTCGGTGTTAGGAAAGGACAAACCATTACTTATATTCCGAATCGGTTGATTGCTATTTATTGTAATACCCCGATTCGAAATATAAGTAATGTTTTGTCCTTTCCTAACACCGAGGCATTTTCAGTACAACTGGCTCAGAGTTGGAAAAAAACTCTGCAGTTAAGCGTGCTCGGACGGGAGTAATCCATGGATGGGTAACCTCCTGGGAAGCTGCTGCTGGATAACCGCAGCGGTGCCTGTTGAAAACCCCACACTGCCGGATAACCGCAGTGGCTAAGTGGGGACAATATCGGTAGAGGGTCGGGTCATTACAAATTGTATCAGAGCCGACGGCGGGTCACCTGCCGAGGGTGAGAGAGTAAGCTGGAAGGGGTGTTCCAGATATTGGTCTCATGGGTGGCAGGGAACGTCGGAGATCTGGGCTTGAATATATTCCGGAGCCGAGGACGGCTCCAATTTAAGGAGGTGGTATTGTAATACCCCAATTCGGCAGGTAGAGTTCGCCGTATGGAATATAGGTAGTGGTTTGTCCTTTCCTAACAACGAGGCCTTTTCAGCATAACTGGCTCAGAGTTGGCAAAAAGCTCTGCAGTTAAGCATGCTCGGGCGGGAGTAATCCAGGGTTGGGTGACCTCCTGGGAAGCTTCTGCTGGATAACCGCAGCGGTGCCCGTTGAAAACCCCACATTGCCGGATAACCGCAGTGGCTAAGTGGGGAAAGTATCGGTGGAAGGTCGGGTCATTACATGGACTGATAAGTGTTCTGACTAAATTCAGTGTAGTGGAGGTTCCATCTCCATACAACGCCATCATTGATAGACATTGGGTTCACCAATTGAAAGGGGTAACTTCAACATATCACCAATGCTTGCGATTCCCGACACCGCAAGAGGAAATTGAGATAAAAGGAGATCAGAATGAAGTAAAATCTTGTATTCTTGCAGAAATCCGCATGAATGAAGAGCGACAACAACATCAACAAAACAGGAAAAAAGAATAAAAGTTGAAGGCTAAAGAAGAAGCCCTAAGCCAATATATGATTAAGACTGCGGGAAGCAAGGCAGTAAATGAAACAAATGAAGGTATTTCAATAAAGGAAAGCACGCCGAAAATTGATGAGGGTAGTCTTCCAGCATAGCAATTAAAGGGGGCTCCCATATTTTTAGGATTTCCAAAATCCACTTTTACATCAATTGAAGAAACCAAAAATGTTAACATAGGAACTCCCCAAAATGATTAAGATTTGAACACTGATGGAAACAGAAAGGGAGCATAATTTGGTCACTCTACTTAGAGACTATGTGGATGTTTTTGCATGGAAGATGGAGGATATGCCAGGTATCGACCCAACGCATACGGGAACTACACCTTTTCGACAACGCATACGCAAGGTATCACATGAATATCATATGTCAGTTGAAAAAGAGTTGAAAAAGCTCATGGATGCAGGGTTTATTTGAGAGGTGCAACACCCAACTTGCATTTCAAATATGGTGATTGTACCAAAAAAGAATGGGGGAGTAAGAATTTGCATAGACTTCACCAACTTAAACAAGGCATACCAAAAGATAGCTACCCGCTTCCCAGCATTGATCAGTTGGTGGATGCTTTTGAAGGACATGGGGCTTTATCCTTCATGGACGGACATTCAGGGTATAATCAGATTGCTCTAGTTGAAGAGGATCAAGAACATACTGCATTTTTTACTCCGTATGGTTTGTACTACTATACCAGAATGATATTTGGGCTAAGAAATACAAGAGCAACTTATCAACGGTTGGTAGACACAATTTTTAAACCATGGATAGGCCGCACTCTCGAAGTTTATGTAGATGACATGCTCATAAAAAGTAAATTTTCAAATGATTATATACAAGATTTGAAAGAGATATTTGAAGCCTTGCGGAAATTCAGAATGAAAGTTAATCCCGATAAATACATTGTTGGCGTTACATCAGGAAATTTTTTGGGATACTTGGTTACCAAAATAGGAATCAAAGTTGATCCGGCAAAAATTCAGGCAATTGTTGATATTCCACCTCCAAGGAATGTTAAAGAAGTACAAAAATTAAATGGTTGTTTGGATGCACTCGACAGATTTATTACTAGATCATCGGACAAATGCAAGCCCTTTTTTGATACTTTGAAAAAGAAAAATAATTTTGTATGGAACGAGAATTGTGAGCAATCCTTTCAAAATATAAAAGCTTATCTCGCCACATTATCGCGCTACAAAAGCCAGAACCTGAAGAAGTGCTTGCTTTGTACATAGCCGCAACAGAAGATGATGTTAGTGCAGTATTGGTACGAACAAATGACAAGGTAGAAAAACCAGTATATTACACCAGCAAAACTCTTAACCTTGCAGAAAGAAACTATACCAACATTGAACAATTAAATTTTTCACTTGTTTTTGCTACCCAGAAATTACGCACATATTTTCTGACACATTATGTGCGGGTACCAGGCAAAGCTCCGCTAGAGTCTGTACTCAAAAATTTAGGGAAAGTAGGAAGAATATCAAAATGGAATCCACAACTGGAACAGTTCCACATTTTATTTGAAATACAGACTGCATAAAAGTCGCAAGTACTAGCAGATTTCCTTGCGGACTTACTAATATATGATGATTTTGAAATCTGAGGATTGCCTGGAATAGAAGACGATGATTCCCAAGATATTTTAAGTTCCGTAAATTCCCGCAGATGGGAGGTATTTGTCGATGGAGCGCGTAATAAAGAAGGTGTGGGAATTGGAATTGTGATTACAACTCCTACAGGAGACCGCATGGTACATGCATTTCGTCTAGAGTTTGGCGAACATACAAAAAACATAGTAGCATATGAGGCTGTGGTTCATGCTGTTCGACTCATTATCGAATTAAGAATTTTTGATGTACGGCTCACAAGTGATTCACAATGAATAATTCGACAGGTTGAGTTGAAATATCAAGCACTTGATGAAGACCTGATAGGATACAAGAATCTTGTGCAAAAATTGGCGCTTCAAGTCCCAAATATAACCTTTCGGCATTTATCCAGAGATAAGAATCGCCATCCTGATGCGTTGGCATTTATTTCTTCAATGATAAAGGATCAAAACACTTCACTAGTCAAAATTGGACGCATTTATGAGCCGTCAATTAAGCTGTGGAAAGTTGAAAACATGGAAGAAGAAGTTGAAGAATATATTGAAGATGCAGCTGAAAGATGATACAAAATTTTCCAAAAAAATCAGAAAATAAATTATGCGGAGAAGATTGGAGGGTTATGATACACCAATACTTGCAGGATGGGATTTTGCCCGTAAACACTAAAGAGGCAAAAAATGTGCAATCGAAATCTTTGAATTATTAGTTGCGGATAAAATTCTATACCGCAGATATTTCTTAGGACTATTACTTCGATGTTTATCACAAGAATAAGGGAAGCAAATTTTCAAAGATATACATTATGGAGATGCGGGAAATCATAGTGGAAGGCGATCACTTGCATTAAAAGTAAAAACACAAGGATATTACTGGCTATTTATGCATAAAGATGCGGAAAATATGGTAAGAAGATGTAAAGAATGTTAGCGTTATGCGAAAAGAATTAAAGCACCCGCAACAGAACTTAACTCAATGCTCAGTACCTGGCCATTTGGAAAATGGGGGATAGACATTGTTGGACCATTAGTGGAAAGTACTCAAAAAAGAAAATATTTAATTGTAGCCACGGATTATTTCACTAAATGGGTAGAGGCCAAAACTCTTGCATATATCAGAGTTACAGATGTTTTCAAATTTTTATTTGAAAATATAATCTGTAGATTTGGAATTCCGATAGCCATAGTTTCGGATAATGGACATCAATTACAAGGAAAAAATATCGACATGCTTTTCAAAGCATTTAATATTCAAAAGAATAAGTTCATTCCGTTTTATCCACAAAGAAATGGACAAGCTGAAGCAACAAGTAAAACAATTGCCATGAATTTCAAGAAAACTCTAGATGGCCATCATAAACGATGGTGTGAACAGCTTCATAATACATTATGGGCATATCGCACAACCAGAAGGGAGTCTACTGGAGAGTCACCATTATAAGAAGAAATTGCGGATGACTTAGAAGAAAAGAAGATAGGTTACACTTCAAAGAATGAAAACTTATCAAAGAAGATTGGCAAAAGAATACAATAAAAAAGTGAAATTGCGGAACTTTGTGGAAGGACAATATGTTTTACGGCAAATCCTGGAATACCAAAGGGATAAAAAACAGAAAAATTTGCACCTACATGGGGAGGGCCTTATGTTATACAAGACATTGCGGGACAAGGGTCATAACATTTGTGGAATATGGATGGAGAAATTTTACAACATTTTTGGAAAGCACAATATCTCAAACCATACTATCCATGACCAACAACGCAATTGTACAATAGTTTGCACTCATAATAGGTAAAGCATATCAAATGCAATCTCTTTAGAAAATCCAAATGAATGTCTATGATTGTTGAATTTTTTGCCACAGTGATTCCTAACATGATATTAATTATTGTACTAGGTACTCTCCACTTCAGGAAGTGCTCACAACCAGCAATACAATTATACAACAATTTGGCTTCATGCTAGATAAAGCAGCAGAATGTAATCTCTCTAAAAACTCCATGTAAATTTTTATGAGTGTATGACTACTGGATCTTTCTCTACAGAGATTCCTAACATGACATTAATTGTTGTCTCACTCTCCATTTCAGGAGACACTTTCGGGACCGCATCCTAATTTCCTCCTGGCCATAGAGAAGTTAGACATGTGCTTCAACACTCAATGTAACTCAAGGTACAAAATTTCCTTGCGGTTAATATATTCACACTCGAACAATGAACTAACAATCAATATTTATATTCAAAATTTGTTTTGCAGATATAAAAATACAAGGCCAAATGGAAGTGCAAATACAATTTGGAGATGAAGAAGAACAAAGCAACAACAAAGAAAATTAAGGTGCGGAAGATCCGCTGCAAAAGGAGGATAATCAGGGAAATCTTTGCGTTTGTAAACTTTGGAAAATCCATCAGCTTGTACTTGGTCAAGAGCCTTGTTGACTATTGTTGCGACCAAAACTCGAATTTCAGTTGTTAACCAATGAATATAAGCTTTTCTGTTTTCAATTTCCTTTTTATACTCATTTACTTTGGTTTTAGAACTTTGGACTTTTGATTTCCAAAATTTTATTTTCCCTCTCTTAGAAGATAAGTCCCGAACAAGGCTCTCATTCTTCAGAGCTTCATGTTTTAATTTTTCTTCAGCATCTTTAACTTTAGAAGATAACAGCTCGAGTTGAGCGTGCGCTTCATTGGCCTTGGTAGAGGCAAGCTCCAACTGAGTTTTCATTTCATTAGCTTTGATAGAAGCTAGCTCTAGTTGCTTATTCAGTTCTTTTATCCTAGTATTTGCAGTATCGAGCTCTCCTTCATCCTTAGAAGCTCTTGCGGCTGCATCTTTAAACTTTTCTTCAAAACCTGAAACCAAAGAAACAGGTTAATCAATGCGGGAAAAATATTAAATTTTAAATGTGCGGTAAAATGGGATACCTCTTGCGAGGGATTCAAACTCTGCTAATTCGTAACCCATTGCATCCTTATTAACATCAAAGAAATCATATTCTTCTAAAAGCTTATCATAATTGGCAGTGAGTTGTTAAAGATTTTGGTGACACTGAATTAACTCTGCTTCATTATTCCGCAATCAATTCAATTTAGAAGTACACTTTGCTACATCTCTATGCAAATTAAAAATTTCTCTCTCAGGATGTAGTACTGAATCAGATAAATTACGGATTTTAGCTTGAGCATCCGCAATGGCCTTTTCTTTAGCATGAGCTGAGCTATGTACGAAGAAAGCTGTGAATTGTGATACGATCTGGAACGAGAAAATCCCGCAAGGATATTCTGGCGTTCTACATAAAGCTTGCGGTTCTCTTCTTCCAATTTATCAGATCTTGCCCGTGCCTCGGAAACACAATCTTTAGTCCATAATAAAGTAGCATCAAAATCTATTTTCTTGCGGGTTTTCTCCCTAAATAAAAGTCGATGCTTCGATTCTAATACATCATGCTTCAGAGTAACCAGATTGTGACTAGCGAGAAGTTAATTAAATCTTGTTTTTATCTCTACATTCTCATTGTTAACCCTCACAACGTGATCTCTCAACTGCGTATGTCTACACCGCATCCTAGATATAAGTTATGAATCCCCCGCTGATCCAAAAAAGTAATTCAGAAACAAGTAAAATAAAATAAGAAAAAATAACGAGAAGAAAAGTATAGAACCTTGATTTTGAAGATCAAGCAATTGTTGGCGAAGCTTATCATTCTCCCGCTTCAAGCCTGTAGCTTCCACTTTTGCGGTTCTAAATTGGGACTCCATCATTGTGGACCGTTCCTTGTAGAATTTATACGTTGTATGGGCAGCGTTTTGACCCCGTGCAAGCTGCAAAGTACATAACGAAAGTTGTAAATAAAACTAAAAAATAAAAAAAAAAAGTCAAAGGGTATAAAAACAATAAGAATACATGTAGAAGAGCTTGTTGCGGGAAAGAGTATACTTGTCCGTCCGCAATTGTTTCTGCAAAAGAAGAAGGTTCGTTCATGCGAAATGTGGGGTCAACATCTTTACCTTGATATTTTGGCCAAGCATCTTTAACTGTTTCGTATGGTACAACTCGCATGCACTTTCGCAAGCGTGAATCCGAAGCACTATCCGATTTCACTGACAAAGAATTGCTTGGAACAGATAAAAGTTCCTTTGACATGAACCAATGAAAGGCTTCTTCTTCTTTATCCAAGATACTTGAATCTTCTGCAATTCCCTTTTCTTTATTCTTTTGCGGGATCTATTCATTTGACAGTGATGCATCGGCAACAATCATGCCCGCGACTTTAACTACGGTAGGAGAAGTCTCTACCATAGTGTTACTCTAGAATCCACTAACTCATCTTCTTCCGCAGCGTGTGCTCGCGAATTCACTTATGTTGAAGTAATTTTAGGATCACCATGAATGATGCGGTCCTCTTCATCATTCGAATCATGTTCACTTGAGGAAGCTTCAAGTGGTTCATCAACCATTAAAGGAGAAAATTGAAGATAGAAGGAAGGATCATGAACGACAGCTTGGTGCAGGAAATTAACCGTAGCATCCGAAATTTCTTCCGCAACACCAACTTGTTCCGCAGACTCAAAGTTTATTATTTGAAGAAGAATGTTCTACTCTTCTTCCCGTCTCTCTGGAGCGGGGCTTCATTCACCTCTCAAGATTGGGTGATTTAGGGGAGAATCTTGAATTTCTCCCTCTTCTCTATCTGTGGAAGCCTGGGATATGCCTTTCACCTTCTTCTGGCCCTGTTAATGAACCGCAATAATCCATTAAATGAAATTCATAGGGATCATAAGAATTCATCAAGTTAAAACAATACCTTTTTTGCGGGGGATGCGGCTTTGCGCTTCACTCCTGCATCACCTTTTGTGCTTTCATCCGCTTGCGGATATATAAAAGAGAAGAAATTTTAACCATTAAGCAATACAAAAAATATAAAAAGACAGAAAAAAACTTTACGTACCACGGTGATAAGTGCAAACTTGAAGTCGGTAAAATTCAGCCACCAAGGGCAGTAACCATTGAAGCAGGTAAGAAGGTTGTAAACCACGTTATCTGGGATGGATCCAAAGACCCATGGACCTTCAATAACCAAATGAGTGCGGTACCATTTAAAATCGTGATCTACACGGATTCTTTCCTTTAAAAGAATCTGCGTTCCAGGGACGAATTTTAACTTGGAATTATCAATCTCATGAAGCAAGCGAAATCCCTCACCACCTTTGCGGCCCCGACCGACGCTCCACTTCTTATAATTCTTCGCAACAATGTTATTCGCATACGTAGCATAAAAGTTCTCGACTATGTAATGCTTACGTTCCGCAGGATCAAGAACGTAACATGTAAAGTTGGTTAATCCTTGGATCTGCATGTTGCACTCATCCCGTATACGCCACCAATTTCTATTATATTGAGTAATGGATCGAGTAAGACCATGTGGAGATTTGTTGCGGGTTGCAAGAACCTCAAACTGGAAAGGATGTTCGCTTTGATACAAAGGAAGTTGAAAGCCTGCTTCTAATGCTCCTGCAGGAATTAATAACTTTTTGTTGCTATAATCAAACCCTTCCATCATTTCCATTGAAATTCCATCTTCATCCTGCTCATATAAGGATACTTTGAATCTGCGAAGATGAGTTTTCTTTTAAATTCCTCAAGGTTCACAGACCTAAATCTACAACTTTCATGATCTCTCTTATTCTTGGTAGCAGGATTGCTGGCCGCAATAGGAACACTTACGGGATTAATAGAATCAGAAGGAGGGTGACCTCTCGATACATGATAGAGAGATGACCTCTTAATCAAAGGTTGATCATCAAGAAGAGAAGCAGTAGAACCAGTAGCTTTACCATCATTTCTTCCAGCCATGATGAATTTTATCCATGTAAGAAAACTAGAAAAAATAAATACACCATAAGGAGAACAACAAAATAAAAGATACAAGGCAAAAAAACAACAAAATGAACACATAATCAGAATGCCAACCAGCAAACAATTTTTTGATCAAGGAAAAGAAAAAATCACAGTAAAGTAATCGAACTACAAAATAAAAGATCATCATCAGTATCATCACTGTTTATTCTAAAAAGATTCAGTAAAGAAGATGAACAAGCACATGAAATAAAAAATCAAGAAGATTACCTGTGATGAAACTAAAGACAGAAAAGAATCAAATGATTGAGTAAATAGAAAACTTGATCCCGATGCAAAAGTTCTTTATCGTAAAAATATGAGAGAATGAAAAGACACTGAAGAATATTTGAAAAGCTCAAGAGAATGAAAAGTATAAAGGCTTTAAGAAGAAGAAGAAAAATGATGTAAAGAATAGTATGGAGAGTATGATTAACTTTAAATAGGAGAAAGTTGAAACGGACGAACCGTCGAAAATCTGAAAAGGGAAAAACTTTATCAGAGATTCAATTACCTCGAAACCGCCAACTGACAAGAACGTGGGAAAAGATGTTACTGCTAGCAGAAAATCGGAAAAAAATGAAACTAAGCGTGGGAAGAGAAGTTATTTCAGGTGTAAAGATAATAATTACTATTCTTTTTCCTTTTCTAAATTTATGCCAAGTGTCAAAATTTGAAATAAAAAAGGGTGCAAACTGTGAGGGCTTAAAATCCAAGCTACGCGTGTCCAAAAATTATTGGAGAATGAATGAATTATGGTGAGACGAGAAACACTGAAGAAAAATATTTTGAGAAGTACTGAACTAACATCTGAAAAGTCGATAAGATTTGAACCTGACATCGTTGATGCATGATCAACACGTGGGTTGCGGAAAAGCAAAACACACTGATCGAAACAGATAAGCTTGCTGCCTGAATGACACCATGTTGCGGGAAAGCCTAACACAATAAAGAGTAATGATGGGCATTGATGCATGAGAGACACGTATCAACTTTGTAAGTTGCAAAACAAAAAGCGCAAAAGCATGACAAATCACTTATAAGAGTCATGTGTCAGGCATGCAATGATTCTAATAGGACCGCAACGATTCATCCAAATCCAAAAATAATAACTTAAATACAAGATCACATAGGAGTTGCAGGATAACAAATGAGAAACTAGAGGAAACAAGCAATACGCATGCTAAGACTTTCGGGAAGCATGATCAAGTCTTGCGGAAAGAACAAATAAGTGTTGCGGGACTACATTTCGCTCCAAGGATGGATAAGAATAAATAGGTGGAAAGGTAGACTGGAGGGACCCATTAAGTTGGCTATAAAAACCAAGCTCATAAACAAGAAAAGGGATTAGAAATTCTGGAGAAAAATTGGACTTAAGGCATAGAGTCAGACCAAAAGAGTTTAGGTATGAGACTTGTATAAATTTTTAGTTCAATTAATCCTTGATTGATATGATTATGATTTTATATTATACTTTTCTTCTGTAATGTATGATGATGAATAATAAAAACGATACAAATATTTTACCAATGGATGTAGACAATTTGATTGTCGAACCACGTTAAATATTTGAGCCAATTCATTTCTAATTTTGATATATTTCCATCTTATAAATGTTAATATAAGTTGATCTTATGATAAGGAATCAAATTTTACGATGTCTCAAATTCTATTGTTTGTGATCCAAAGATGCTAGATTTTTGTAATCACAATTTTGTGGTTAATTTGCTTCATTTTGTCCTTTCCATATTTGATTCATCCATATAAAACACACTTATGTATTAGTTATATGCATGATGCAACAGTCTTGAGTTTCATTCCAATAGTTGGAAACCTTGACTTGATTGGTCGAATAACAACTTTGGTTAACTTAGGAATTGATCATAGTGCTTAGATCAAAATGTTAATCGTGCTAAATTATTGAATGGTCAAGAACAGTAAGTTATAAGCTGGAGAGTTGTTTGGGGTTCTGAAGTAGGTGACAATATATAAGTTAGGGCTTTCCACTATAATATCCTGTAGCCTTCATGACCATGAATCATGTGATTTTTTGTATTAATAATAATTTATATTTTGCATAATGATAATAATGACAATTTTTTTTGGTCCTTTGTGAACTGTATTATGACCAACATTTATGTTAGTTCCTAAGACACTTGGTCACTAGCGATGGTGCTGGCTTTGGTCCCTACCAGATGCGCATAACGTCGTTGCCCATGAAGGACGGGGGTTTTGGGGTTTACACTATAAAGGATTCTAGCCATTACTGCTACCTTGCCTCATGCATTCAGACAACCTAGGTGCAGAACACCATTCTCCAGGTGGACAGGGAAAACACCCCGTATCTCAGCTTCCATCAAGCCTTGCTTAGATTCAGTCAGGCATGTGGGATCCCCCCTTCTACTCTCGGTATTAAAGCAACTGCCCCCCGACCTATGCATTCTCTGGCAGTGTTGTACTTTGATACGGTGAAGAAGAGCATCCCCAGTAGTTTCAATAAGACTGAACATGATTGTATTTTGTGGCAATGCAATAGGCTGAGTCATGCAAAAAACTACCTCAAAGCTATCCCAATCACTGGGCTACACCAACCTATTGAGCCTCGCCAATTCAGGGCCATACTGTGTTATAGGTTGGGTATTGCCATATTTGTTGAAGGTATCTCTTGTTCTTTTTGTGACAGAGATATAGATGCCTCTGGGGATCACGCCCTACATTGTGCCAGTGAAGTGGGTCTCAAATTTATACATGACCTAGTAAGAGATGTGGTGGAGGATATGTGTTTTAAAGTCGGTGTCTCATCCCGAAAGGAAGTCAAGTTGGGTTTCCTATCTAAAAACGCAAGCGCTCTTAGGCCCGATGATATACTTGTATACAATTGGGAAGGTGGTTGAGACGTGTGCTTCGACGTCACAGGAGTGTCCCCTTTTGCAGGTTGCGAGAGGGTTGCGTTTACGCCTGGGATTGCCATCTCTAACGCTGTCACGCGCAAACGCAACAAATATTTGGAAAAATGCAACAAGCACGGATACGGCCTAGGGTTACTCGCCTTTACTACTTTAGGGGAGTTGGGAGAAGACACGACCGGCTTCATGACGAGATTGCAGAAATGCATGGCTAGCCATGACTATAACTACAAAGTCTGTGATTCCCTTTTCTTTAGATTAGGCATTTCCATTCTGAAAGGGGTAGGAGCTCAGCTTGTGGCTAGACTCCCTACCAACTCAATGTAAACAATATTTTTCTCCCTTTAAAGAAAGTTTTTTTTTATTATAATAATAGTAATAAATTTGATTTTTAGTAAAAATAATAATAATAATAATTGGTTTTTTTAAAGCAGGTTTTTGCTTGGTTGGATAAAACGTCAATTTACACATTCAATATTTTTGTTATATGATTATGAATTTACCATCATATATTTTGTCTAACGGTCAAAAATCCTAAAACCCTGATTATAAAGTAGAGGACAATTTTCGGATTGGATGAGTTAGTTGCCTTACACCTTCCTAACTCGTATCTTAATTTCCGGATTTTTCTCTAAAATTTGAACCAGTGTTTTTTTTTTGAACCCCAACTCTTCAAATTAGATGGCAGCTTCATAAAATAACAATTCTAAATGTATTCTATTTTGTTATAAACTAAATCAAAAGATGAACTATTGCACAAAAGAAATATAGAGAGAAGAAGAGAGAATTTCTCATTACTAGATATTAGTATACATTACAAAGGAATGAGCCTCAATTTATAGGCTAATACAAGAGAGGATGATAAAGATAGCATTAACATTAGGAAGTAATGGAATGCATTCTCATAACTAAGGTATTAAACCTAAATTATTACGCTAAATGTGGGGGTTACGAAGAAGTGAAAGATGTGAAGAGGTGGAAGGGGAGATGAAAAGGTGGTGGTGTAAGAGGGGTGTAAGAGTGGTGGAATCCACCAAAGAATTAATTTACGTGCAACAACAAATGAGTTTTAATTATTCTTCTTGTAAGAATAAAATGCTTCAAGCATATCATAATGAATGAATAACTTCTCCACCTTATACCGAATTGGTGCAAGAATTATGATGAGACCAATTCATGACGTTCTTATAACGACTGCTTTCCTCCCTCTAACGGCGGGAAGTCTCATCACATCTAGTATTATTCATGCAAAATATATTATGGGTGAGTGACCTTGGATCCAAGTAGGTCATCCGAAAAACTTTTTTTTTTCTTCGGATTGTTCATCATAATATTACAATTAATAATTTTAAATCACCCATGCTCATATATGTAATTAAAATTTGACAGCGTATACTTTATCAGTGTGCACCCTGATTAGCATTTATTATAATTTTAAATCACCCTGAGCGTATGCTCTTGTATTGGTACGTCTACCAAAATTTGAGGGGGAAATTCCGCTTGATTGGTACTAATCAATCAATATGTCGGAAACGTTTAATGTTGTAAAAATTGTGCTCTTGTAGCAAAGAATATGACATATATTTTGAGTTTTGATAATAAAACCATTAACAAAAGTATAGATTGACGAGAGAAAAATGATAAAACCATTAACAAAAGTATTTAGTAACTATGAGCTACTTCGGCAACCCAGAATTTTATAGATACCTGAAATCCAAAAAAATTCATAGACCACTTCTGGAGTCTATATTTATGGATTACTGCGGGAACCCACAATAATTTGGATTGCTAATTTATAATTTGCATGTTAGACTACTTCTGGAGTTAATAACATCCCATGGATTGCTTCTGGAATCCCTTTTTTTTTTTCAAGACCAATAATTAAAATAAACAAAAATCAAAATAAATAAAGAACATACACAGATACAGTACCAACATAATTTAAATATCAATTTCGTCATCTTCGGGTTTGACGAAATATTCATTGCCAGTATACAAGTGGACACATTATTTGTAAAATAAAATTGTCTTAACATCAGGGTCATGTTACTTTAGGAACCGCGAATAGAGACATGATGTCACTTTGTTACTGGTCACTTCAGGGACCGACCGATTAACCGAGTGAACTTCTTTTGTCCATATTGTGTCACACTGAGTTCCAACTTCAGGTGGAACAGTCTTTTTTTTTTCTTTTCTTTTTTTTTAATCCAGGAGATTATTATGGAGGAGGAAAAGTTAAAGTTGTGCTATCCATCAAGGATACAACCTTTCCTCTTTGTAATGATGCGATCCGCAATTATTGGTACCTTAAAGCGATATAAAATAAAATAGATAATAATCCACCGACAAAATAAAAACTCATATATATATGATATAATTCACTAATGTGCAATTTTAACTAATACATGGTATACATATGTATACGCATGAATCGATTATTTGTCTAAACAAATAGTAGCTGTGAATATATTACTATATTCAACTAAATCTTCATCTTATGAAAACCAAAAGTTTGTCAACTCATGAATATAAAGTAAAAGATTTTGATTTTAGTTTTTCTTAAAAACAAGAAAAAAGATATATAGTATTTTACCTTATTGTGTAAGATTCATCACAATAGAAATTTGATCATCATCGTGGTCAATTGACAACCCCCTAACGAGAGCTAGCGTGCTGATAACGTGTTATAAACTAAATCAAAAGATGAACTATTGCACAAAAGAAATATAGAGAAAAGAAGAGAGAATTTTTCATTGCTAGATATTAGTATATATTACAAAGGAATGAGCCTCAATTTATAGGCTAATACAAGAGAGGATGATAAAGATAGCATTAACATTAGGAAATAATGGAATGCATTCTCATAACTAAGGTATTAAACCTAAGTTATTACACTAAATGTAGGGGTTACCAAGAAATGAAAGATGTGAAGAGGTGGAAGGAGAGATGATAAGGTGGTGGTGTAAGAGGGATATAAGAGTGGTGGAATTCGCCAAAAAATTAATTTACAACATATTTAGGATTTTTAAAGATTTATTAGTTTTCATCCCAAAAGATTTTTACAATATCTATAGTAACTTAATTAATTTATGGAACACCATAAGTATTTATGTGGATATATAAAAGAACATCCAAAAATATTCGGATAAAGATATTTATATTTTGTTTTATTATGTATGATATTCCTTAATTTATGGGTGTAATGATTTAAATATTTTTTTATGGGGTGTCCCATGTATGATTTCAAATTAAATCATAGTGGTACATAGAACTGGGTGGCCTAGAATCGATCATGTGAGTCAAAAATCTAAAATCTGTATCATGGCCTACATGTCCAGACTCAAAATCTCACTCATGGAAAAGAAGTTTTCAGGCCGCCTAAAATTCTATATCATGATATAAAACTGCTAATGTGACCCAAACTCATCTCATAACTCAATATAGTGTCTAGTGACATGAAATCTCCTCGTGACTGAACTACATTCACATTTGTGAGTATTCATGTTTTTCGCTCTAACCCAGAATGTACCTTGTAACGAGGTCAAATATTTCAGGTTGTAGCCGGGAACAAAAACCAATTTCCGTTGAAGACTTGAAGTTGACTTTGGGTTGGATGGCTGATAGCCCATGTATTTAGGTGAACACAAACCAATTTGATATGTTATTTTTACCATGTGACACTACAATATGTAGAATTCGTTTGAAATCTACATGTTATTTTTACCATGTGACACTACAATATGTTGAATTCGTTTGAAAATCTACACCACAACTTGACATCTGCATGTTTGAAAGACTTTACCCTATTGGTTGTGTTATTTCACCATGTGACCCAATTGTGCCCATGGAGTAAAAACATGCCGGGTGACTTAAAGTCTACGCCATAATCCATAGATTGCCACAATGATCTAAAATATATACCACAGTCCAACATTTGCCTAGTGATCCGAAGTATCTCGCTTGATAAAAGAGATATCAACTACCAACGGGGATACTGATCAAGTTAACCAACAATCATGATTGTTTTATCTTATATGAATTAGTATCCCTTGCTATTATTAGCATCTCTATTTATCAATTATGAAAAATATGTCATATTGATTCATCAAAGATTACTTGACACCAGATTGAACTTCTTGATCCAAGTTCTTTCATTGTTTGTGATCCGAAATTTACCTGTTTTCTCCGAATTTATCAATTTGATTGCTATTTGACTCAATTGCTGCTGTGCTTTGAAAGTTGGCTTTGGCAATGTTTTTTTTTTTTGGCAGTCAACAAGGAATTATTGTTGGTTTAGTGACTCAAAAGTTATCTTGAGGCGCAACATCCCCTCAGGACTCAGAATCTGTTCTTGGCTCAAATTCTCTCCGATATTGAATTCGGTTTTTTTGATCTAGCACTAACATAACTCTCCACGTGTATGTAATCAATATCTACCATTTTTCCTCGTCTTCCAATCATTTCTATTTCCAATAACCATAGTAAGAACAGAACTGTAAAAACAAAACCCAGTTTCCAGATTCCAGACAGAGAAAAGAAAGAAGATGACATTGGGGACAACAACACAAGCATATGGAGAACCATCATACTGGGACAATAGGTACACACAAGATCCAGGACCATTTGATTGGTACCAAAAATATCCAGCTTTATCTCCTCTTCTTCATCTATATGTACCTCAACATAATCGTCTTCTTGTCATTGGATGTGGTAATGCTGGTTAGTTATTGCTTAAGTTTATCATTTTAAGCCTCTAATTTACCAAATTTTTTTTGCGGGGTTTTGATTTTGTATTCAGAGTTATGACCTTTATTCATTTTAAGATAGATCCTTTCAGATGTGTGTTTAGAATGTTTAGCTATTTAGTAAATTTTCATGTTATGTGAAAGTCACAATTGAATAGGATTCTACGGATTCGTTGAACGATTTTGCATTAGTAAATGTAATATGATCATGAATTTGGAAATATGGATGTACCAGCTATTAGTGAAGACATGGCTAATGATGGGTTTGAGGATATTGTAAACATCAATATTTCGTCGGTGGTGATTGAAGCTATGCAAACAAAGTATCAAGATATTCCTGCTCTTAAATGTATCCTACTCTTATGTTATTTGCCTTATTGGTGATCTTACTGCTTTGGGTGAATGATGCTTCCAAATTTCTCACCCGTAAATAGTAGATCATGTTAAATGAAATCATGCTAGATTTGGGTTTGAGGGGAACATTATTTCAGCATCGTTAGTTTGTTGAACGTTCTCAATTGTAGCTTTCCTGAACACTTGGTAGATATTCAAATGGATGTACGAGATATGAGTGGTTTTGAATCAGGGTCTTTTGATGCTGTTCTTGATAAAGGTACAGCTGTTTCCCAATCCTTTTAGACCTTACTGTGCTTTTAGTTTGCGCTTGGCCTTCATTCTAAAGTTCCAGACCTCTATCGGCTGGAGATGTTATCTACTGTTAACTTTTGTTTGTTTTGTGTTTGATATCTTCAGGAACTCTAGACTCTATCATGGTGAGTGCTGTATACTTCATATAAGAAAGGTATATGTCTGCCTAGAGATGATTGTGCTTACTCACACGAAATTTGTATCTGCAGTGTGGCCATAATTCGCAAGAAAATGCGTCTAAAATGCTAGAGGAGGTCGGAAGGTGCCTATTAAAAAACTTGTAGAATTATTTTCGTTCAAAGTTTTTAGTTTTTCCTTTTTTGATCTGATCACCATATATCATATCAGTTAATGCCACTGTCAGGGTCCTCAAGGATAATGGTGTGTACATTCTGGTACGGAAAACTTGATCTTTGTTCTTGCTAATACAGCAATCTTTCTCTTTCACCCCCACATAGACCTGGATGTATACTTGTCAGAATTAAGTTTTACTGTATATCCTGACTTGGTTGTATTAATGCAGATTACGTATGGAGCTCCAGCTTATCGGCTACCAATGTTGAAAAAATTGTCCTTGTGGACGGTAAAATTACATGTTGTAGGTTAGTCAGCTTAGTTTGCATTACATCAAAACACTTGGATTCTGAAATGCGTAACCAAAATAGTATGCTAAATCTTGCCTGGCAATTGTTTTAGAGAAGCCCATGGCTGAGGGAAACTCAGAGCAGATAAAATGGGAGTTGACAAATCCTGTGTCCTTGGACGAGTCTGGTAGTTCAATTGAGACAGCTCTCGAAAGAACTCCAGAAGTCCATTTTATTTATGTCTGTACCAAGGTACACACCAGACTTCCCTCAACTGTCATTTCGTTTTTTGGGGCAGTTTGCTGGGCCAGTGTCATGGTCTGAATTCTAACACAACTCTAGTTTCCGCTTGGCATTTTCAGGACGAGTCTTTACAATCTTCGAGTTCGAAGCAGGAGATCAAGTTTTGAAGGAATTAGTAATAAAGAGATTACTTCCGAATTTTTGTGTGAAATTTGTATCCACTAGTATTTTTCTTGGATTCAATTTGTCAAGATTTATCAATAAATAAGGGGTCAATGCCTTCTCTCTCAATGTTTCCCTTCATTTAAATGGCTAAATCTTCTCTAGACGGGAATTACTGTTTTAGGGAAATAAGAGAATCAGTAATTTATCAGATGTAAAACAACAATTCCATGTAATTTTGAATTGGAAACAAATTGATTTCCAAGTTAACCTTTATTAAAACAAAAGCCAACTTCAGCACAAAGAATAGTTATTTGGCACTCACAACAAAAATACAGCAGCAATACAACATTTTGCAAAAAATCATAAACAGTGGTACTAAACTAATATACATGAAATGTTGCTATAATTATGCCTACAAGTTGCTAGGCGTGATTTTCCTTTTTACAATTGAAGTTCTTGTTGGAGAGCTGTCTCTTCGGAGGGCCAACAGCTGAAAGACTATTCACTGAGTAAATTTGTGCAGTTGTGCTCCTAACTTCAAAATATATGAACAATAATTAAGGTTTTACACTTAATTTAACATGTTTTTCCAGGAAGATGTTGTCTTACAAGGTTCGCTTGGGCTAATTGAAATCATCTTCACGTTCCTGTCGCAACAAAAATCTGTTAGGTATCTTGACTTTACTGATAAACTTCTCTTAAAAGGTTGTGTTTTGGTTACTGAAGCTCATATGGCATTTTGATTGCGCCTAAGTTCTTACCTGTCTTCTGTTTCTGTGTCTTTCCTCGTCGTATTGATGTCGGCTAGAAGGTTTCTGGTAATAATTAAGTTCATTGTTGACATCAGATAAGAGCTTATCTGAATGCACTAGCCTCTTGCTATATTCCGCATTACTATCCCTTGAGAAGTAGTTTTCCTGTCAGACCAAAGAAAAGTTAGTACTAGAAAACGGGGACACAACTGGTATACTTGAGTCAATAACCAACATCAACAGCATACCTTCCCCTTCATCTTCTGTTGAACCCTTTGTTGGGGATTCTGTGACTCGGACTGTTTCTTCACCATTTCGTCCATTTCTGTCACCTTTCTCTTTAGATTGTTTTTGTCCATCTAGGCAACAGTTAGGATTGGTACAAATGTTAAGAATAAATTAAATTCAAGTTACGGTTTACAAAACACGTTACAAATTTGATACCACTTTAGATGGTGTGCACCTTTAACATTTCATTTTGTGCTTTGAGCATGTGATCTCGTTCTCTTAGTAGTTCAACTTTGAGCCCTGTAGATAGTATATCTGCTTCCTTTTGATTTATTTCATCGACGTAGCTGGATATAAGAAGAAGCCACATTTAGATATAAACAACAAAGTAACAGTAGTCTTATTCCTTTCTATATCTCAAATCTAACTCTGGAAGTTTAAGAGTAAACTATGCGAAAGAGAAATCAACCCAGAGAGTATACAAAGTTTCCAGAATGCAAGAACACGTCTCACCTTTGTCTTTCCTCCAACAAATCATTTATCTGCTTCCTCAAATTCATAATTTCTTGCTCCTATCACAAAAACCAAATTAAAACTAAGTGCAAAAAAATAAAAATAAAAACTGACTCAAAGTTTTCGACATAAATAAAGAAACTTGAATCAGCTTATTTATTTGACATTTACCTTTGCAATGGACTCTTCTGTTTGTTGCTGAGCTTCTTCCACCAACTTCTGAACCTCATGCTGGTCTATCAAGTTCTGGATTCCAGCAAAGAAGAATAAAAACTTAGAGCATTGGGAAAAGTAACTTATAGAGAATTCTTTCAATGACAACATCAAATGCTATTCTAAACTTACTGCATAGCTAGTTAGGTCCAGTTTGACAGCAAGTAAATCTCTAATCACATCATGTGTCATGCTTTCGGCTGCTGCAAGTCTAGCATTTAATACGCATACCTGAGAGGCAAGCAGATCAGCTAAACTTTTTTGCAACATATAGGAAGAGCTTTAACGGTTATAACAAATCACTCAGCAGGCAGTTCTTACTTCTTTTTGTTGTTTGGACGACAATGCCTGCAGCTCTTCTATCTGAAGTCTTGCCATTGATAACTCTTGATCTTTCTCTGCGCTCACATGGTGAACCAAACCCTGGATGCATCTAAAAGGTGAGCTAGATCCTCTTGGCCTCATTGAACTTTTCTCTGTTTTTTCTGATGGTAATGCCACAGAAGTGGAGGCTGATGAGTCTCTCTTCACTTCACGAACCATGGACTCCAATTCGTTGTACTGTTTCAAGCAAAGAGGCTTATTTATCTTAATTAATGAAGAGAAACAGTACTTGGGTCGACAAGCTGAAAATGAAAATCACCCAATCGTTTGCATATCTGGCAATCTTGCACAAAAGTGAGGGACTGCTTGTGCATTGGACAAGACCCATAATTTGCATGTGATAGTGTCAATTACAATGGATTAACTCTTTTAAGTTTTTTGAGTTGAATCAGTTTTTTATGTATGCCAATGTACCTTTTGGTGGTATAGGGACGCCTGAGCATCTGCATGCAATACCAGTTCGGAGATATAGTCTCTGCACTCTTTGATCTTCAAACAATGGAAAACAATATATGATCAGCATGGTATTGGCAGGAGATGCAATATTTATGTACATTTGACATACAGATCAACCAAAAATAACTATTGGTAAGCAAGGAGTTTACCTCTTTAGCCTGTTCTGCTCTTTTCTTTTCCAGAATTCTTATCTGGTTTCTATACTCATGATGCTGCAGTATTTGATTATCCAGGTGCCTGCCAGTGAAATTCCTGTATTTTAGAAATGAAAAGATGTTAGAAAAATAAGATTTTAAGCATTATACCTATAAGTCAAAGGTTCCAACCTTGATATCTGATGTTCCATTTCTTGTTCATCGCCAGAATATTCGGATTCCATATTTTGTTTAGAGTTCTCAATAGTCAATGTATTATGTAGCGAATCTTGGATTTCCTGTCGCAAATCATCTCTCAACCGGTGTCTCTCTACCTCCTCGCTCATCTCATTAACCTGAGAAAGAAACATGGTATTTACTATTTAGTAGTTGAGGACTAAGGGAGTAGATATGCATATGGAGTTATAGACACCTGCATATATGGTAGTTCTAAAGTTTCACGCTTGCATAGGTCTTTTGACATTTTGTTACCCTTCATTTTTTCTAAAATTATGAAGCCGAGATTTCCAGACAACATTACAGAAACAACAAATACGGTACTTAAAATTAGAGGTGGAAGAAATTACCTTCTGATCCATCACATTTATGGTATATTCAAGCTCTTCAACAGAACGTTCAAGTATTCTAGCCTCTTCCTCCTTCTGTTCAGCATATAATTTACTTGCTTCTGATTCCTACAACAGTATGACGATAATTTGAGTTGGAAAGAAGTTGTAGCAATAAATTTGAAGCATATATCTGCTTCAAATTCTCGCCAACATCAAAAAATTATCCATATCTAGAGACGAGCACATATGTACATACCTGCCGAGTTTCAACAGCAACAGCCTCATTCTCATCTGCAAGTGCATTTGCCATCTCAAGCTTATCATTCAGGGAGATGACCTCTTCGTGGAGACTATCCCTCTCATCAGAAACTGCTCTTAGTTCATCCTCAATATCCTCAATTGAAGCAAGAATCTTTTCCTCTACTTTAAAAGCCATGCAGAGGATCTCTTCCTCCAAATTTTTGATGATTTCTTTTTTTTCTTCTAGTTGTCCTTCTACATCATCTATTGTAGTAAAGAGATCGTCTACAAGAGTTTTCAGTTCAGAATTTTGGGTCATCAAATCATCTTGTATCTCTTCAACTTGCTCAAATTTGGAATTTGTCATAATTAATGCAGCTTCAGTTTTGGCCAGCTGTTCTTCAAGTTTTTTGTTTTGAGCCAGGATGTTGTCGAGCTGAGTTGTTTTCACCGCTAGTTCTTCTTGAATTCCAGTCAGAGTTGCAAACATTTGTTCAGTCTCATCTTTAATATCCTTGGAATTGGAGGTAGATTCCTGCAACAGACTGAGATCAAAGTGCAAGCCTTTCAAAAGAATGTCTTTTCGAGCAATTTCTTGTTTTAGCAAATCATTCTCAGTTGTCAGATTATCTTGTGTTAGTCCCAGTTCTTCTTCCTTAAATTTGTCCGCTTCTCCCAAGGAATATCTGAGGTCCGTAGTGTCTCCTGGATTAGATACTTTACAAAGAGCTTCAAAACCTTGATCTGCTTCCTTTATTCCATTTGGACCATTGAAACATGTTGTTTTCTCCACGAAGCCTACTTCTTGGACATTGTATGATATGGAATTGCAACCTTTCTCTCCAGGCTGGAGAACGAGAGGTTCTGAATTAAGGCTCGAAATTTTTTCTAACGATCCTCTTATGTGACACTGGTACATTACAAAATGAGAAAATCCCTTCTCCATTATGTCCGACCATATATCTTCCAGTGATGATCTTGAGTTGCAAACACAGTCCAGTAGGTTCTTCCCTAAAGAAGAAATATCAGAATATACTAACTTGAACTTCTCCTCGACATCTTTTTGCATTTCGACTACAAAAGTTTCCAATGAAGAGACTGAGTTTGTTATTTCTACTAAACTTGAATGAAATTGGCCCTCCAATGATTCATATTCTCCTTGTTGTAGACAAACAGTAGCTGTGAGCCGCCTTACTTCTTCGATCAAGCTGGCTCGCTCTTTCTTCAGTCTCTTTCCTGCTTGCTTCCACCTATCAGTCATGAGTTTGGCATTTTCATTTGCTTCCAGCAATGTGTTTAACATAGTATCAGCTTCTTGCATTGTTGCTTGAGCCTCCTCTAGTTTAACAAAGAAATCTGTAGCTACATTAATCTTCTCATCAGCTACCAATCTAGCACTTTCGAGATTGAAGTGTATCTAATGAGGGGACATCAAAAGACAATATCAATAACTAATTAGTAATCATCAAAAGAGAATCATTATAATGGTATGGCATACAGTATACTGCCATATAAGAGCCACCAATATTTTTACCTCTCTTGTGTAGCTGCATCCTTCTTCAGATTCCTTAATAGCTTCTATGATCTGGATATTTTCTTCAGATCTAATCTCTGAGATCCTGTTTTTATCCTGCTCAGCAGAAATATGCAACTTTATCTCAGGATCTTCCTTCTCAGCAACTTCTGCACATACAGCTCTCGGAAAATCGGACATCCTCTTCACAATTACAAATGCAGCAGCAGCACGTTTTTCTGCATCAATAATCTGATCCTCCTTTACTTGAAGTGCACTTTCGAGATCCTGTATCATGTGAATCTTCTCACTCAATTGTGAGCGTAACAAAATTATTTCTCTATCCGTTTCATCCTTTTCTAGCTGTTGAACATCAGTTATAGCCAGTGTTGCCCCCTTCAAAGAGCTCAATTTCAACTCCATATCCAAACCCATTTTCAGTGCATCTTCTAGGCTCTTTCGTAGTTGTTCAATTGTCTTTTCCTTTTCCAAAAAACTTTTGGCAGCCATCTCAACATGTTCACTAATCCAAACTTTACTCTCAGGAAAAGAATCTGCAATTACCCGCACCTGATCAGAAGCAACCTCAAGGGATATACAACCATCTGCAATGAAGGCTGTTAGTTCTAGGGTCGCTTTTTCCCATTCCTCAGTCAATACCTTCATTTCAACTTCTCTGGTAGAAATACTGTTTCTCAATCTCATATTTTCTTCTGTCGCAAGACATAATCTCTCATGGAGTTCATGTTGTAGTGCGGTGAGGTTGTCTTGCAAGTCAAGAATTGCTTTAGCTGTCTCCACTTCAACCTGCTGACGGATTTCTTCGAATTCATTCTCTTGGTGTTGCTTTGATTCTTGGTCATCTTGATACCGCCTAATTAGTAGTCTGGCCTCCTCAAGGTCCCGGTTCATTCTATCCAGCTTACATTGTAAAACTGAACCTGCAACATTGTTTTCCGTAGCCAGGGTACGATTAAGTTGAGCTGGATTCTTAATTAGTTTGTCCCTCTCTGAAGGTTCACATGGATTTTCATGCTGAAGCTTAGTTTGTGTGTGTCCGAATTCTCCATTTCTCAGTAATTCTAAGTATTGTGAATTCTTCTTCTGTAGAATATCCAGCTCTTCAATTAAGCGTACCTGCTCAGATTCCATTGCTTCAATCAGGTATCTTGCTTCCATCAGATCATTCTCGGTTTCACTAAGCTGAAGAGCTAAAGTAGTACCCATCCTAAGGTCATGTTTTCTCAGAACCTCGTCATCCTCTCGAGCATAGGACGCAGTCTCATCATCCAAATCAGTTCTGGCGGATGCGATCTCAACCTGTTTAAGTGGTACAAATCAGTGAAAAATCCCAAAAAATTATCACTCACCAAAAAATGCATGATATCTCCAAAAAACAATGGAAGTCTCACAGATGATTGATGTTCTTTCTGTTTAATTGTCTCAGCTTCCTTGGATATGGAATCAGCTACCTGCAATGGGGTGCAAGTGGTAGAAGAACCTAATTAAAATCAAAACGTATAAACACCAATTGGCAAAACAAATAAAATGACCATAAACAGTTGCATTATCTAGTAGTTCACGAATCAGCCATACAGAATCAAAAGGATCTTCACTATGGTTCAGATACTTGTTGAGATCTCTCTGCAATTCATCAACTTCCCTGTGAACAAATTCACAAGCAACAAAACAAATTATCGAGATAAGTAAGACTCCTTGATAGTTTTCATGCCAGGATCATGTTTTATAAGACTCCTAGTACTCAGTGAATGGATTTGAAGCAGCAGTAATGAATGTCGGTTACCTATTCAAGCTATCATTGATTTTCAAACATGCATCTAGATTTCTCTTGCAATCTTCCAACTCCCTTTTTGAGTGATTGCCATGTTCCTGTGTAATGAAAAATCTAAAGGTAAGTTATATATTAGATGATAAGAAACACACAAATGCTTAGTACGCAATAGTTAATATTGCATGCTTGAACTAAGACCTTATTCTTTGCTCCTGAAGATATTTCCTGCTGCTGGTAATGCCCCGCCAAGGTTTCCATGAGCTGCAAAGATTCGACACACAGTTTCAGAACATATGGATTTGCAGTTGGAAACAAAGAAGAAGAAAAAAAACTCAGTGCACAAACCTGATCACGCAGTTCGGAAATTTCAGTAAATAGAGTCTCTCTCTCCCCTCCTTCATAGAAATCTTCGTATCTACAATGTGTAAGTAATTTATAGAATTATCGCTCATTTTCATGTTCTACAGTGGACTTGGTAGAAGAAACGCAATATTATCCCATTTATTAGGAAAAAAAGGTTTGTGAGTGTTACATTCTGAGCCGTTCAAGTAGTCTTATGTTTTCCAATGCGAATCGAGTCAATTCTGGATTTCTATCAATTCTTGCTTGAAGCAAATGAATCTCTTCGTATAATGCGGCATTTTCCTCCTTGAGAAAATCATCGGCAGACACTAATCCATCTGCAAGTGATTCAATCTTTTTAATCTTCTCCTCACGAAACCTTAGAATCATTTTAGTACGCTGAGCATCCTCTTCCCTCTGGTGTGCCTACAATTAGTGGTGGTACTGTTAGCTATATATAATAAAGCATGAGCACAAACCACAACTAGTCTGGAGATTCGGTTACGGTGGGATAAGGAGGCATACCAAGCGATTCATGTGTTCGATTTCAGCTTCTAATCTGCTAACTGCAGCTTCAGCCATTTTTTCTCTCCTCAGGGCACCAGTTAAAGTCGTTTCGATGCATTTCATCTAATACAGGAAATCACACACTGTCACATGCTTGACTTTATCATTTATATATTAAGAAAGTGGTAATATGACTGGGAAGGATACCTTCTTTTTTGTAATGCTTATACTATTCTGAAAATTGGGAATTCTTTTATTCGGAGTGGAATAGTTTGTTTCATGAATATCACCCAATTGAGATTGCTCAGAATCTGGCATGCAAAGGGATAGATCTCTTGATGGCTTTTGATGATTGAGCACAAACAACTGATCCTGTTTGGTAAACATTTACATATTCATCAATTGATCAGTTCTATTAGTGCTTGTTTGTGTGGTGGATTAACACGTAAGATGAAACAATATGTACCTTTAACTGTTGTATCTGTCGCTGCAATGCCAACACATCACCTGAAGCATCTTCATTTACCTTAGCCTAGAGAAAGGAGGGAAATTTATAAGTATTTACTCCCATGATTAACAGGGTAATTTGCATATGAAATATATATTATACTCACATTGTTCTGAATAAGTTTGGCACGTTGAGCAAATTTTAGAGTGCTTAGAGTTTCATTTGCAGAGCTGCAAGGATGCATAAAAGAGGTTTTAGTTGGGTCCCTCACAGATATTTGAAATAAATACAACCAATGATAGAGGTAAAAACCAAGTAGATGGACTGATATTAGCGATTATTGTTGTTTTTGAATTTCCACCAAGAGAATCCTGCACACAAAAGTTCAGATATCATTGTCTGCAGTTAAGGATTTGAGACCCTCGATGGATATGATAGAAGCTATCTTCATAGGGCTTAAGGATGTACCTGAAGCAGAAATGTGAGTCTAGAATCACGGTATGGGACATGCCTATGTTTCCCATGCGCCAGATCCACTAAAGTCATGATCACCAGACTGCAGATTATCAGCAGGCAAACAAAAGCAAAAAATAAGATGGACTCCCAAACAAGACTCAACTATGTTTAGCTGAGCATACAATCAAGCAATGAATAAGAAACAAGCAGTAAAATAAATTACCCTAGAGTTGAAAGTGATTTGTTGATGTTTGCAGCTTCTTTCAAGCGCTCTCCTTCAGCACCAGAGCTTTTCTGCCTAAAAATGTAAACATAGACAAATGTCAAAACAAGCTTAAGATACTACATGGCCAGTCTTTGAATTCAAAAATTACCTCTCTGAACCAGCAAGATCTACAAGGTTTAACCTCCCAAATCTTAGGTGTGTTGTGGAATCCATTTCCCATCGGCTCTCAATGACACAAGTAAAAACACTATGGGAGCGGCTGCTCTCACTGTTCATGTTTGTTGCAGCCATTTTTCTATTTGCAGCACCCTGCAGCCATTTTTCTATTAGCTGGTATGTCTGATCAGAAATGGTAAATGTGACAACTAAATTCACCTGTAACAAAAGCTCGACAACATCCTTAACGGTAGTCACTTCATATTCCGTAAGATTTTCAACGTATACACCTTTTCTTATATCTTCTCTTAGCTACAATAAGTATTAAGGTATATCAGAAATGACCAAATGGATTAAAAATGAATTGACAAATCACAAGAAACGCTTTAATTACCTGAAGATTAGTTGATGAGGGTTCCAAGAGATCAGTTATTTGCTCATTGTATATCTCAAGAAAGGAACACTTGCAGCTGTACTTTAAATTTTCTTCCCGACGGTTCTCCTCTTCCTGAGAAACATGAAGTACTTAGAGTAAAATTGAAGGCAAATGCAGAGAAAATATAAGAAGTCACCAGAGTTTCATTGTGATATCTTACCTCTCGAATCCTGGTAAACAAATATTCAAAAATACGAGGAGTCATCCCACAGTCTTCATTAAGATATCTATCCATCTCATGTATCTCTCCCATCATAGTATATGTCTTACCACTTCCCGTCTGCAAGAATGCATCAAAATGTCATCATCCATATCACCATTCCCCCCAAACTATCTCAAAAACTATACCGACATACCTGACCGTAAGCAAACATACAACTATTATACCCCGACATACAATTCTCTACCATGGGCAAACCAGCAACCGTGAATAGCTTCTCCTGCAACACATATCAAGCATTCATCACTCCCTAATAAAATCCGAATTCTAATATACCAACAACAACAACAACAAAAGAAAAAACCAATAATTTGTTACAATTTGGCCATATCTGTACCTGCGATATCGTCTCACACACAACATGATCAAAAGTAAACCTAGTTTCAGGATTCCCAAGCCATGTTAGAGTATGTGCACTATCCTGTCTCAAACATCTAAAATTCCCTTGAGTAACCTTCTCTGCGTTACTAATCGGTCTAATTCTTATCAAAACCTACAATAAATCATCCAAATACACAAATTAAAATACTAATCATTTGAATTCTAAAGAAAAATATTAGCAATACATACCTCTACATTATGATCTAAACGCATAATTAATACTAATCGTTCGGATTCTAAAGATACAACGATACATACCTGCACATTATGATCCATCCAGAAAGATGGATCTTCAATAAGCTCAAAATGTTGAACATCCACTGGTAATATTTCAGACGGCAGAACTGAAACCCTTCTACAAACTTTAGGATGACTCCCGCATCCTCTGGATCCAACATCACCACCGCGATGAGGTTTAACACATCCTGTTGCAGAAACACTCTTAGGAAGACTCCTAGAAGGAGTATTTTGAGCTGAATTTGGTTCAGAATATGGTAATTTTCCTTTACCACCACCACCACCACTAGCTCTTGGAGTTCCATTATTATTACTAGTAGTAGTACTCCAAGATCTATTATCCGATAATGGATCTCTTAGTGGAGGTAATAGAATCGAATTACTACTGCTTTCAAATTCATTCTCATTTCCTTCTAATTGACTCATATTCCTACGAAGAAATCGAAACGACATTCTAACAATAATTAAATTAAATAAAAATTAAATAAAGAAGAATTTCTCAATCTGAAACCCTAATTTCCATGATTTTTGTCTGAAGAAATTTCTGAGATTCGCTGGAAAATAGAGAGAGTGAAGAGCTTAAGCCCCGCTCAATCAAGATTTGAAAACTATAACGTTCAATAATTACGAATGTTGACACTGTAAAGTAATAAAGTCTAGATTGACAGTACAGGTTTCATATTTCCACGTGCTCTGAGTAATCGGACAGTGATGTGAGTGGAGCTAAACTCGCAGAAGAAGTGGGTATATGATACGACATTGCATCTGATTGGTTTGTTATTGATGGATGTAATGTACACTTACATTTACTAACAAGGTAAAGGAATAGAGGAGAGGGGAAAATGGGTTTGAAAATGGGGTTGATTTAGGACTTAGTTATCATTAAATTAATGTTGTCTAACGGAAACATTAATCATTTGTTTTTTATTATAGAGAAAGATTTGAATTCAAATTTTTTCCGAGAGACCCCTATGGGGTCCACGGGACGCTCTCTTGGACGGGGACAGTCAACCTGAAATTAGATTAAAGGCCACAGTAAATATAAAGTTTTTTTTTTAAAAACCTGATATAAGGGCTCCAATATCTTGGAGGGGTTCCTCTAAGAGAGGTGACCCAATTTTTTGTTAAGGGATGTTCTAGGGGTAAAGTTAAATGTCAATTTTACCTTTTATCTAATAAAAAAGACAAACTTGTCCTCTAATTAAAATCTTTCCCTCTCCTCCATATCTTCTCATTCTCAATTTTAATCAAATTTTTCCATCGAATCAAAATTTTGCAAAATTTTGTCGTCGATTAAACTCCCAATTTCATGATGAAGAATACTAATAAATTTGTAGAGAGTAGTAGTGATGACAATCCGGATAAAACTAAACAAATTAATGAAGATTTAGGGTTACAGATTGAATTTACGGTTGGGTTTGAATGAAAACCCAACCGTAACTGGTTTGTTCTTCATATTACGGTTGGGTTATTAAACAAATTCAACCGTAACTTCAATTGTAGGAGATGAAGATTCAATTAAGATTTACGGTTAGGTTTTCAACCAAACCCAACCGTAACTAATCTTTAAACCTCAATCGTAAAATTAGATAAATAGATTTTAAGATTTTTCATTTCTATCTTGTAAAGAATTGAAAGACGAAACTAACCAAAAAAAAAAATGAGGTCAATCGGCCATCGTATGAAGGAGTTATGATCAAAACGATGAAATCTATTTGTATTCAGGAATATTTA
>JAJJMC010015394.1:194906-269430 GCA_023531435.1 Papaver californicum | reverse complement strand
AAAAAAAAACGACAAAATTTTCTTAAATTTCATCTAGTTTTTCTTCCCACAAAACACAAATTCAAAAAAAAAATTGAATTCATTTTTTAAGTATAAGATTATGTTTAATTAATCATGATTAGCTTAATTTGTTAATTAATTAGTATAATTATGATTAACTAATCAAGGATGGTTTAGGCATTGTAAAAATATTATGGATAAGGGGTTTTTGAGTTTTACTTCAAAATGTCTCTATTTCGTCTTATTATAGGAGTCCCTTCAGCATTTTAGAGCCCCTATATCAAGTTTTTTTTTTATAAGAAGAAAAACAAAAATATTTAGAGAAAAAAGATAAAAAATCCTCGATTAATGATGTCGTTAACGTCATCGATTAAAGTATAATTAACCGTAATAGCAGCTTGTTGACACGAGCTCCTCGTGTTAATTACGTGGTGTAATACCATGCTGCTTCTCATTTACTAACTTTCTTCCACAGCAACTACCTATACATGTAATAGTGGTATACGATAATAGTACATTCTTAACAAAGATAGCAACAAAAGAAATTGTTGTCATTATCAAATTCTAAACCAGTATGAAGACCAGTAAAGAAAATGACGAAGTTTTACTATTTTCTTTTAAGTTTTGTGTCTCAGGAACGTACAAATTACAAAAGGGAACAATAGCTATTTATAGCCAAACTGTATATCTCGGTTATACATAGTGGTGACACATAATGGGAGATGTGTCTTTATAATATGTTGCATGAGCAACACATTTAAACGTGGATTAGCTGAATTAAGCTTATCCTTATTTGTGGGTCAGCCACAATGAAGACCGATATTACAACAACTTGGGAACTTTTGAGTATTTTTTTTTAAGTTTCTTAATCCTTCCGGAAAGAGAACTGGGGAAAGTTTAGGTCCAGATTTGGAAAGTTGATAGAGGTCGGGTTTGAGTTTGAGATTAGAAGTGTACCTTGTGACGAGGAGAAAGAGACTTGGATAAGGGGAAGTAAAGTCTCGCTAAGGAGGTAAGAAAATAAAAATGGGCTTGGAAGCCTAAATTCTCAGATATTATAGGCTTTGGAGCCAATTGGGTATGCTTTCAACTGGCTTCGTCCTAAACAATGATATGTCTACTGTTAGCATATTCAAATGCAAATCCTCCTGTAAATTGAGATATTTGATTTTCAGTCAAATACATAAATATTTTTTGTTTTTTAAAATAAACTAAAATAAAAGATTAAATAAGAGAGCAATATAGTAGTAGTAGAAAAGAAACTTTGTTGATTTTTCTTCATATTTACAAAGCAGGAAGAGACCTCTTATATAGGCTTTCTTCTATTAGGGAAATAACTATACCATTAAATCACCAATTACACCTAGAATAAGGGGGTTACAAGAGTTACAAAATTAACACCCATAAAGTGGATATTAAGTGCCTAATTACTATGAATTAGTGGAGTGGTGGTTCATCTCCATATAATTATTTTATAACACTCCCCCTAGATGTCGACCACGTAAAATGTTGCCTCGTTAAAACCTTGCTAGGAAAACTCATTGGGAAAAACCATAGCGAAGGAAAAAGAGTGCAATATGTGGTGAATGTTAATAGAACTACCTCATTAAAACCTTGCTAGGAAAACCCTGTGAGAAAAACCATAGCGAAAGAAAAAGAGTGTAGTTTAAAAAAAAAAATCTCCCCCTCTTTACATCTTCTATAACACTTTTAACTTGACAAGTATTTGAGTTTACTTATTCCAATCTTGTGCACCAACTTCTTGAATGTAGAGGTTGGTAATGCTTTAGTGAATAATCAGCAAGATTCTCACTTGATCGTACCTGCTTTATTTCAACTTCTCCGTTCTTTACAAGTTCATATGTGAAGAAAAATTTAGGAGAAATGTGCTTTATTCGATCTCCCTTGATATAACCATCTTTGAGTTGTGCAATACAAGCGGCATTGTCTTCATATAATACTGTTGGAGTGTTTTTAGTCGAAAGAAACCCACATGATTCCTGAATATGATGAATCATACTTAGCAGCCAAACACACTCACGACTTGCTTCATGGTATGCCAAAAGTTCAGAATGATTTGAAGAGGTAGTTGCTAGTGTTTGCTTTACTGACCGCTACGATATAGCTGTATCACCATATGTAAACAAATAACCTGTTTGTGATCGACCTTTGTGGGGATCAGAACGATAACCTGCATCTGCATATCCTACTAATTTTGTATTAGATTCTTTTGAATAAAATAAACCCAAATCAATTGTTCCACTAAGGTAGCGCAAGAGATGCTTAACACCATTCCAATGGTGTTTAGTTGGTGCAGAACTGTATCTTGCTAGTAAGTTGACAGAAAATGCAATGTCAGGTCTTGTACAATTTGCAAGATACATTAGTGCCCCAATTGCACTTAGATATGGCACTTCTGGACCAAGAAGTTCTTCACCATCTTATTTGAGACGAAATGGATCTTTGTTTTCATCAAGTAATCTAACGACCATTGGAGAGCTTAATGGATGTGCTTTGTCCATATGAAATGGCTCCAAAACTTTCTTTGTGTATGTAGATTGATGAACAAAGATACTATTTGAAAAATGTTCAATTTGTAGACCAAGACAAAACTTAGTATTACCAAGATCCTTCATCTCGAATTCCTTTTTCAAATAGTTAGCAGTTTTTATGAGCTCTTCAGGAGTCCCAACTAGATTTAAATCATCAACATAAACTGCAATAATAGCAAATCCAGAACTTGATCTTTTGATAAAAACACATGGATATAAAACATTATTAATATAACCTTCTTTCAACAAGTATTCACTAAGACGGTTATACCACATTCGCCCCGATTGCTTTAGTCCATACAAAGATCTTTGCAGCTTTATAGAGTACATGCCTCTTTCTGCTGATTTTTTTGCTACAGGCATTTTAAACCCTTCAGGATTTTCATGTATATGTCACTATCTAGTGAGCCATATAAATATGCTGTGACTACATCCATAAGATGCATGCCCAAATTTTCTGAAACTGCTAAACTTATCAGAAATCGAAATGTAATTGCATCCATTACCGGAGAATACGTTTCTTGGTAATCAATACCAGGTATTTGTGAGAAACCTTATGCAACAAGTCGAGCTTTGTATCTCACAATCTCATTCTTTTCGTTGCGTTTTCGTACAAATACCCATTTGTATCCGACGGGTTTTACATTGTTTGATGTCTGAAAACGGGACCGAAAACTTCACGTTTTTCTGATGAATCGAGTTCTGCTTGGATTGCATCCTTCCACTTTGGCCAATCACTTCTACGTCGGCATTGTTCGACGGTCAGTACTTTCAAATACATCCAAGGCAATTGCATAAGCAAATTTATGATTAGGAATGATGTTGTTCCTATCCAATAGTCCTTGTGTACCTACATGATTTATAGAGATCTCATTATTTTCAGATACTTCTTCCTATTGATGTGCAATACTTTCGGATTCATCAATCATTGATTTTGTGGATGTGGTATTTTTCGGAATCCCCACATCCTTTCTTTTCTTCCGCGGAACTGAATCTTTTGCACCAAGAGGTCTTCCACGCTTCAAGCGTGGTTTAGACACATCATTTTGTCCTTCAGAGACTATTACTCTCGCTGGAGTATTTGCAGCAGGTATATATGATTTTGTTACTCTACCCGTGTCCGAAAATGCATCAGGCATTCTATTCGCAATAGTTTGCAAATGTATGATCCTTTGGTTCTCAAGTTCACATTGACTAGTGCGAGGATCAAGGTGAGCTAAAGAGGGAGTATTACATGAAATTTCACGACGTTCCTCAAGCTTTAGATTTTCTCCCCCTAACGACGGAAAATTTGACTCATCAAAATGGCAGTCTGCAAAAGGTACCTTAAAAACATCTTCTGTTAATGGTTCCAGGAACCTGATTATTGATGGAGAGTCAAAACCAACGTAAACTCCAATTCGGCGTTGTGGGCCCATCTTGGTCCGTTGCGGAGGGGATATTGGGACATATACAGCACAACCAAAAATTCTTAAATGTGAAATATTTGGTTGTTGTCCAAATACAAGCTGTATAGGTGAGTAGCTATGATAACTGGTAGGTCGGATACGCACCATCTCAGCCGCATGTAAAATTGCATGATCCCAAGCAGAAATTGGTAATTTAGACCGAAAAATTAATGGTCGAGCGATTAATTGTAATCGTTTAATTAAAGATTCTGCTAAACCATTTTGGGTATGCGTATGAGCAACAGGATGCTCAACGTTAATTCCAATTGACATGCAATAATCATCAAATGCTTTAGATGTAAATTCACCAGTATTATCAAGACGAATAGTCTTAATGGGGTGATCCGGAAATCGTGCCCTTAGTCGTATGATTTGAGCAAGTAGCCTTGCAAAAGCTACTGTACGACTTGAAAGTAGGTAGACATGAGACTATCGGCTTGATGCATCGATTAAAACCATAAAATATCTAAATGGTCCACAAGGAGGATGGATAGGTCCACATATGTCCCCTTGGATTCTTTGTAAAAAGTTAGGTGCCTCAATACCAACCCTTGTTGGAGATGGTCTAATTATTAATTTTCCTTGAGAGCATGCATCTCAAGGAAAATCATGAGGCGTAAGAATCTTGTGATTCTTTAAAGAATGACCATGTGAGTTTTTTATAACCCGACGCATCATCGTAGATCCTGGATGAACAATACGGTCATGCCAAAGTTTAAAAAGCTTTGGATCAGATATTGCAAGATGTGTTTCTATTATACTAGTGTGGTATTATCCAGATGTAAAAACTGGAAGCCTTTCTAACACACATTTCTTGCCTGAGATAATGGAAGTTATACAAAGATATTCAATATTATTTTCGCTAATAGTCTCAATATAATATCCATTTTGACGAATATCTTTAAAACTAAGCAAATGTCTTGTGGATTTGCTAGAATATAAGGCATCTTGGATAATTAATTTTGTACCATTAGTCAATAATATAACAGCTCTTCCGGAACCGTTAATTATTTTTGATATTCCCGAAATGGTACTAACATTAGCATCGGCTAGTTTTAGAGGTGAGAAAAATCTCTTATCTCGGAGAATTGTATGTGTTGTTGCACTATCTACGATGCACATAACCTTATCACTTGCATTAAAAATGCCTTTAGCAATATCCATATCTTCAAAAATAAAAATATAGTTCAAAAATTAATGTAAAAATAAGAGAAATTTAAGTATTCCTTAAAATTAAACTTAAATTCATTAGCGATTATGGGTACTAATCCGTATTCTATTTAATTGAATTTCAACATCGTATATGTTATCAATTTAACATGTGAAATAAAATAATAATAATAATAAAAAATGTACCAACATGTTCATAAATATGCTTAGAATAGTTAAACAAATAAATCAGATTATTTGCTTAGAATAATAAAAAAAAATTATTTTGCAAGATAAAAATTATATCTTAATTTCTTACCGCTAAGGAGAGCTAGCGTGCTGATAACGTAAAATAAACTAAAATAAAAGACCAAATAAGAGAGCAATATAGTAGTAGAAGAAGAGAAACTTTGTTGATTTTTCTTCATCTTTACAAAGGAGGAAGAGACCTCTTATATAGGCTTTCTTCCATTAGGGAAATAACTATACCATTAAATCACCAATTACACCTAGAATAAGGGGGTTACAAGAGTTACAAAATTAACACCCATAAAGTGGATATTAAGTGCTTAATTACTATGAATTAGTGGAGTGGTGGTTCATCTCCATATAATTATTTTATAACATTTTTCTCTTTTTTCTAAATATTTTGGTATTTTTTTCATCATGTGTTTTGGTTGAATCAAGGGGTACAAACTTTGAATTCAATTATATTGTTATAAGGGCTTCTTAATATTTCGAAGGAATTATTTTGATACCCATTTATACTCGTCAATCATATTGTTTAAATAATTATGAACAAGAGCCTTGAAAGTCAGAAGAACAGCATCTCTGCCAGTCTTGATTTCATCTTTTTTATTAAACCTACTTCTCCAACAATATATATGGTTATTGTGTATGATCGTATTATAGAGATTTTCCTTCATTGTTTAATTCAAGTGGAAGAAGAACGGAACTTAAGGAGAATTTTAACGACAATGTTCTATTTCTTTAACGAGGAGGGATCTCTTAACATAGTTAATTAGATTGACATGATTTTTAATTTCGGCACTAAATTTTATAATAATCAAATAAAAAATAGTTACTTTCTCTGAGAGAATATTTCTTATTGAATACTGCAGTCTTATAAAAAATAAATATAATCCGAGACATGATATCACCATTCACTAATAACATGAGTCATGTATGTGAGTGTGTGAGATAAACGTGTGAGTCTATAGAGAGTAAGAGAGTTGACTAAGTCTTGTTTTTATAGTCGAGTATGTATACGCAGGTCCCCTTGTAACAGAATAATCATCTTTCCATCAATACAATTAACCTTTAAACAATGTAGTTGTTTATGCCAAAATTTCCATTGACATCAACAACCAATGATTTGATGAAAAACAGTAAATAGAAAGATCTTAACTAACATTTTGATACACAGAATCCTCTTTAAAATCAATTAATGAGAAAGATTTCAATTAACCATTTATTTACAAATCAAATATCTGATCAAATTACAGTCTCAAATTCATAATCTTTTTAAGTATAGAAGATGAATCATGATAGTGAAACTTTTAAATAATGTCTTACACAATGAATACATACCTAATGATCTTTTTACTTCTTCTCTGATTACTCTTCCTTAGCCTCTTCTTCTTTTAATTTTCCGACCCCCTCTCTGTTGAATACTCTCTTCTATTTATAGATTATCTAATGGTTCCCCCTTGTCCCGATACCTTCTTTCGTTCTCCTTATTATCTTTAGATCGGGATGATTGTATGGTTGACAGATCATGCTCTTTACTTTTTGGTATGTTACCTTGTATGATTAACACGTACTCTTCGTTCTGTGAGAATCATCTTTGTCCCAATCACATGTGTCAACCATGTGGTTAAAGTAAATAAAAGTAATTATTTCCTTTACTTTCCCGTTCCAGATTCATTATTACTCTTACTTTCCCGTTCCACATTCATTATTACTCTTATTTTCCTGTTCCACGTTCATCATTACTCATAATTTCCCGTTCAATAAGCATTTAATGCTATATGTTTCGATCAGTGTGATACTACTTTCCCGATCTTATGTGTCAAACATGCAGGGATTTACTCAGTCTTTCACATATGTCCTTTTTCGATCCTTTCATACGGCTTTGATTGTGTGCTTCTCGTTCTTCTTAGAATCATTGACTCCTTCTTTAATCGTTTTACACGTGTCGTCCTCCTTTTATTTCCCAACAACTTTCCCCCTTCTTCTTCTTTTTTTAAAAACTTTTAACGGTCGATCCAAGGATTTGAAAAAAGTAGAAGAAAAATTATTACCTTCCGCTTTACCATTACTTCTTTTCACACGTTATGCGAACTTTTCGCAGGCAATAACTTCTTATTATCACGTTTGTGTCAGTTACCTTTGTTCGAGGAAACCAAATCTTTGCCTTGATTAACACCTTTTCAAATTGTGACGGTTTTTATTATTTTCTTTAAATACGATGCAGTCTTTTCCACTTCTGTCTTTACCTCTTAAAGTTGCTGCTCTTTATCTTCCTTGAAATTTCCAAATACTTTCGTTCTCCCAACTGTTCAGGAGCTTTTAGCATCAATCACATTTATTTTACCTTTGATCAAGTAATTGTTTATCTTCTTTCTCCAGGTATGTTGAGGATTTTAACCTCCAGTATTTTACTTTAATATTTAACCATGATCAGGTTTTATCAGATATGATTGAACTGATAATTGTTTTTGATTTTTCTGATTGTTTCTTTATGATCTATGATGATTCGTTCACACATTGATCCTTTGAAATTTTCTTTTCAGATAAAACGTTATGTCTTCCAGAAATCCCAATGCTGCTGGTGATCACCAAGAAACCGGAAGATCTTCAAGAGTTCCTTCTTCTAGATATGCTGTGTCTCGGTATGTTCGTAACCCAGATCCTGATGCTTCTATAACCGCTAATCCTTCCCCCAGAAATAAGCGGGCTCATGCCACTTATAGTTATCGGTTGATGAATATTGAAGATTTTAAGAGAAGACATGCTCTTGAGGAATTTAAAGTCTCATTCTATGATAAAAATAATGACGTACTAACTTTAGGAGCGATTCAAAGCTTTAAAAATATTCTCCCCATAGTTTATTAATTTCTTCTGGTGCTTTAGAGGTCGTACTTCGCCTCCCATTATATGAAGAAGAAAATACTTTCCAATTCGAAGTTCTTGCATCTCGTGGTGATTCTCCTCATGGACTAGCTCGATCCATTACTCAATACAATGGAAATTTGTGGCGTATCCTTGATGAGTGTAGCCTCTGAAGTGAAGGGCGAAGTAATCTTACTTGCTATGTTCCATATTTTACAGAACGTGACAGTTATACCGTTGAAAATTTTCATACTGCATATGGAGATTGTATTAGTAACAGGAATTTTGTGAAGTGGGGTGTTAGCCCTGTTCGCATGTGTCTTTCGGGATTTCCCTTATTACATGAGGTTGACGATCCAAAAATCAAGTTTATTCCACATACCAAATTGATTTTCCCACAAAAGAAAGAATTCGTCAAGATCATAACTATAAGTGGTATCGCACTCCAGTTATGATTGAAGTCCTTGGATTTTTGGTAACATCTCCAAAGATGAAATTCAAAGACTCCGTAGACGTTTCCCAAGCTATTGTCCTTGGCGGTTAAATTTTGATGACTTCAAGTTTGATTATAAGGTTCGTACTCTTTTTTCTTTTAGTATTGTCCCGAACTACCATTGAATTTTTTCTTACGGGACAAGTGTTTGTGCTTCAGGTTGAACCTGATTCTGAACTTCAAACCGATGTTCCTCTTCTCGCCCAAGCCTTGGTATTCAGATCTTTGAAGGTAGGCAAAGAGTTGAGGAAGAAGTTATTGAAGGTAAGGGGAAACGAAAATTGGTTTTCCCTGAGAAGAAGAAAAAGAAACCAAGAAGACCGTTGTACCTTTCTGAAGTAGAAGAAGGGGAGATTAGAGATTGCTTTGTTGAATGAAATAGTAGTTCCGCTCTTATCGTAGCTGCGGGACAGGACGTTGAAGGTTCGGTCCAAGTAGAAGTTTGAGGACAGCACGTCATCATCAATGATGTTCCTGTTAGCGTGGGGGAGCCAATTATTTCTTCGGACCAGCCTTCAATAGCTCAATCTATTTCTGAAGCTGTTCCTATTACTGCTGATCCTACCGGCCTCTATGATTCCTTTTCTCCCCTTTCTTATACCTTTTACATAGAGCCAATCGCTTCAAGTAGTGGTACAATGACAGTTTTTACTGGATTACCTCAAAAAGAAGCAGATGATATTGCTGTTGAAGAAGAAAATATTGAGGAAGTGAATGAAGCTGTTACCGTTGAAGAAAATACTGAAAAAGAAGTTGTTGTTGATGTTGTTGTAGAAGAAAAGAGAAATGAAGTTCCTGAAGAAACGAATGTTGAAAACATATCTCCTAGTACTTCAATTACAGATGTCCCCAATGTCCCGAGCCTCCTTGTGGATGAAAATGCTTCTGGAGTCATTCATGAATCAAATGCACCCATCGGGACATTGGTTCATTCTGCCGCTAATGCTGATAGAGCCGATGTTGACATGCCTGACGCTGAACCTTCTACTCAAAGGTCCTTCTCTGAAGTGAATGAAGGAATCACTCTTGCTGGTGATGAAGACGAAGCTTTCCAGTGGTTTCTTTCTAAAGGATTTCTGAATACTTCCGCATGTCACGATCCATTGAAATCTGATAGTTCTTCAATGACTAGGTTGCGGACTTCATTTGGTACTGTTCCACTGGGGGATGCTCGGGACGCTTGGTTCGAAAGCGAGTGTTACGATCAATCGTTCCCACTTAATCTTCCTTCTTCTTTAAATGAAGTTCTGACTATTGCAGAAGGTCCATCATATTCTTTTCCGTAGCAAGCTCTTGCTCAGCTAAAATATGGTACCGATTGCCTATTCGCTGCGTACAAGTTTTTTAAAGCTCGGGCCACAATGATGGAGCTGATGTTCAAGAACGAAGCAGCGAGGGTGAAGCGCGGAAATGATGATTTGCAGAAGGAAATTGAAAATCTCAAGCAGCAAAACAACTATCTTCAACAACAACAGCAACAACAAGAACAACAACAACAACAGCAACAACAGCAACAACAACAACTTTAAAATTTTGAGGATCAAAATCAAAGGCTTCAAAGTCAGAATCAAGTTTCGTTCCTTGCCCCTTAGTTCGTACTTATTTTGGGTTCGTACCTCTATAGGTTCGTACCATTTTTTTTTTTTTTTTTTTTTAAGTTTTGAAATTCATTTATGGGATCAGTGGGAGACTGGGAATCCCTGTTTAGGTTCCAGAGTAGGATGACTCAGTTGAACAATCATGCAAGAGAAGTAAAATGGAAATGGAATTGGTTAAAGGGAAATTAGCACAGTTGTCCGATAGTATTGAGTTGAATACTTGGAGACGTAATAGAGCTGAATCAAAATATCAGGAAGCTCTGAAAACTTTAACCCTTAAAGAAGCAGAGTTTAAGTCTGTAGCTAGAGGTATATGCTTGAGTTATGTGCTTGTTTTATTGAGGGTGTTATATGGTTTATCTGATACTTATTCTGGTTTTCAGGGCTAGAAAAGAAGGTCAGCGAAGCTAATGCACGAGCAACAATAGCAGGAGATGAACTCAATATTGCAAATAACACAATAACAAATATTACTGAAGAGTTGAAGACTTCAGAAAAGAACGTAGCTCTGAGTGTAATAAAGCTTCGGGATTTGCAATCTCATTTGAATGCTGAAACTTCGAAACGTGAAGCTCGTGAACAGGAAATGATAAAAGTGCAATCAAAATCTGAGGATCTATTATAGGAATTAAATGCTGAAAAATATCAAGTAGAAAAATATCAACAAAAAATTAAAGATCTTCAATCGGAAATTGATTACGGATGTGCTTATATAATCTGGGTGAGACAAGATGCCAAGGCAAAAATTGCAATGTCATTTAATGCTGCCTTGGATCGCGCTACCGTCCCGGTAGTTCCTTCTCAACCGTCCTGACGCACCAATTCCGAAGCCTAGTTGTACTTGTTCTTTGCTCTAATGCTTATAGCTTCATCTTTTGATATTCTTTTCTTGTATCCCGATCCTTTTGTATCTTGAATTTTGACATACTGTTGTTGGAAACATCATTTCGTGATTTTCTTCTATTGTGCTTGGATATGCTTTGAATATTGTCCCTGCATAAGAGATGACATTTATGAAATCTTTAGGTTAATCATATTGTTTCATGATTACAATGGATCGAGGTATATATACCTCAAAACATGTAATTCGAGATCCCACACGTACGAAACAAACCCGGGCCAGGGGTAAGATACAGGGTTGGTCCCCGAACGTACTCTGAAAATGATAACCATAAATTAGGTATTCATTCTTTATTAGAATCTCATAATTATTAAAATTCTATAAGGACATTTACCTCTTTTTTGATATTACGATTGTATCGCTAATCGTAAGCGCTTTCCAGAATATGATGTTCCTGGAGTAATTGGATCATAATTGTGTCGCCAATCGAAGCGTTTTCCAGAATATGGTGTTCTTGGATTTGAATTTTGATTATGTCACCAATCGTAGCGTTTTCCAGAATAAAGTGTTCCCGGAGTAATTGAATTTTGATTATGTCGCCAATCGTAGCGTTTTCCAGAATGAGGTGTTCCTGGAATTGACTGTTATTTTAAGTATAACTTTATAAAAAATGTTATCATCAGATAAAGTATCGAATAAAAATTTGTATACCTGTATTGGCCACCATAGCTGTATTGTTAATCATGGATAATAGAGTTTTAAATATTGTGCGTTCCATGGATGTTGTAGGATTTCTCCTTGCATATTCCGAAGATAGTATGATCCTTGTCCCGCTGATGCTTGTATTATGTACGGACCATCCCAAGTTGGTGAGAATTTCCCTGCATTTTTGTCCCGATGGTATTCTGTGATTTGTCGTAAAACATATTTTCCTTGGACAAAGTTTCGTGACTTGACCTTTTTGTGGTAATTCCGTGCCAACTTTCTTTGATAATTTTCCATTTTCTGGAGTGCCACTTCTCTTTTTTCTTCTAAATCATCTAACTTTTGTAACATTAAATCTGAATTTAGATTTTTCTCCCATGCTTCTGTTCTAGTTGTAGGTAGAATGACTTATGTCGGTATAACTGCTTTTGTCCCGTAGGTAAAAAGGAATGGTGACTCTCCAGTGGACTCTTTTCTTGTGGTACGATACGCCCATAATGTATTATGCAAATGTTCACACCATTGTTTGTAATGTCCATCCAATGTTTTCTTCAAATTTGTTGCAATTGTTTTATTTTTGGATTCAGCTTGTCCATTACTTTGGGGATAAAATGGTGTGGATTTGTGTTTCTGAATGTTATATGCTTCAAATAGCATATCAATGTTCTTTCCTTGAAATTGTTGTCCATTATCAGAAACTAAGGCTGCTGGAATCCCAAATCTGCAGATGATATTTTCAAATAAAAATGAGAACACATCGGAGTCTCTGATCCGAGCTAATGCTTTAGCTTTTACCCACTTGGTAAAATAATCGGTGGCCACTATTAAATATTTTCTCTTTTTGGTCCCTTCAACTAACGGACTAACAATATCTACCCCCCATTTCGCAAATGGCCATGGACTGAGTATAGAATTAGCTCTGTGGCAGGTGCTTTGATTTTCTTTGCGAATCGTTGACATTCTTCACACCTTCGTACCATGTTTTCTGAGTCCTTAAGCATGGATATCCAATAATAACCTTGGGTTTTAGCTTTTAATGCGAGTGAACGCCTTCCACTTTGGTTTCCCGCATCTCCATAATGTATTTCTTTGAGTATTCGTATTCCTTCCTTTTGTGATAAGCATCGGAATAATGGCCTGAGGAATGATTTACGATACAAAATTCCATCCCGAAGCTGGTAATTATCCGATTTGAGTTGAATTTTTCTTGCTTCTTTAGAATTTAAAGGCAATATGTTATCTTGTAGATATTGATGAATCGGAATCCTCCAATCTGGTTCACTTGGTTGATCATCTACTTGTTGAGGCATAGATGGGGCATTTTGTATTGCGGGATCATTAATTTCTTCTATCACATATCATTCTATGTTATGAAGTGCTTTTATCTGGATAGATGGTTCATATATTCTTCCGACTTTTATTGCTGTGATACTAGGATCGTTTACCATGGAGGAAATGAATGTAGTGCATCAGCATGTCGATTTTTGTCTCGGGACAGATGCCGAAAAATAATGTTTGGGATTTGATTTGCTAAGATTTGAACAAGGTTTTTATATTGTACTAAATCTTCATCAAGTGTTTGATATTTTAATTCGACTTGTCGAATTACCAACTGTGAATCACTTGTGAGTCGAACATTGCTGATTCCTAGCTTGATGATGAGTTTTAGAGCATGAACCACAACTTCATATTCTACTATGTTGTTTGTATGTTCTTCAAACTCAAGACGGAATGAATGTGTCATTCGTCCTCCCATTGGTGCAGTAATCACAATGCCAATTCCTGTTCCTTCCTTGTTTCGGGACCCATCAACAAAGACTTCCCACCTTTGAGAATTTGTTGAGTTCAGAATATCTTGTGGGTCCTCTTCCTCGCATCCTGGTAATCCTTTAACATAGATAAAAAATAAATTATTAATGTGATGAAAATTTTAGTGAGAAAGTTTTAAATAAGTTAATTTCTTTTTTTCCACCTATCGGACCTTGAATTTCATATTCTTCTTCAATCGGGAAATCCGCAAGGAAGTCAGCTAAAACTTGAGATTTTTGTGCGGTTTGCAACTCATAAATGATGTTGAATTGTTCTAGCTGGGCGTTCCATTTTGCGATCCTTCCTACTTTTCTTGTATTCTTTAATACTGATTGTAACGGTGCCTTGCTCGGGACACGAACATAATGTGTGAGAAAATAAGTACGTAACTTCTGAGTGGCAAAGACCAATGATAAAATGAGTTGTTCGATTTTAGTGTAATTTCTTTCTGCCGAATTAAGGGTTTTGCTGATATAATATATTGGTTTTTCTATTTTCTGATTAGTACGTACCATCACTGCGCTGATTGCATCTTCTGTTGCCGCTATGTACAAAGTTAATATTTCTTCAGGTTCCGGTTTCTGTAATGCTGGCAATGTAGCCAGATGTTTTTTTTATGTTTTGGAAAGCTTTTTCACATCGATCGTTCCAATCAAATTTATTTTTCTTCTTGAGTATATCAAAAAAGGGTTTGCACCGTTCTGATGATATGGCAATAAATCTGCTTAAAGCAGCCAAACATCCATTTAATTTTTGTACACTTTTAATGTTGTTGGGTGATGGCATGTCTGTTATTGCTTGAATCTTTGATGGATCAACTTCAATTCCATTTTTTGTAACCAAGTAACCCAAAAAACGTCCCGAAGTAACACCAAAAATACACTTCTCTGGATTAACTTTCATCTTGTATTTTCGTAATGCACCAAAAACTTCAGTGAGGTCTTGTAGATGATTGATAGATAATTTGCTCTTTACCAACATATCATCCACATAAACTTCTAGTATTTGTCCGATCCAAGGTTTGGATATTGCATCAACCAGTCGTTGATATGTTGCTCCCGCGTTTCGTAATCCAAACGGCATCCTGGTATAGCAATATACCCCTCGTGGAGTGAAGAATGCTGTGTGTTCTTGATCAGCTTCTGCAAGTGCAATCTGGTTGTATCCCGACTGACCATCCATAAAAGATAATGCCTCATGGCCTTCTACGGCATCTACCAACTGATCAATGTTGTGAAGTGGATAACTATCTTTCGGACATGCCTTATTTAAGTTGGTGAAGTCTATACAGATTCTTACTCCACCGTTCTTTTTTGGAAAGATCACCATATTAGAAATCCACGTTGGATATCGTACTTCACGAATGAATCCTGCATTTAAAAGCTTTGCTAATTCTTTTTCTACTGGATCGTGATACTCCGGTGCAAACTTTCGTATCCGTTGTCGAAATGTTATAGTATCGGGACGTATTTGTAATTCATGTTGTACAATATTTGGATCTATCCCGGGAATGTCTTCCATCTTCCATGCAAATATATCTACAAAATCACAAAGTAGCTTGATTAAACTTTGCTCCATGTCTTCTTTCATCAATGTTCCAATTCGCACTTGTTTAGGCCATTCTGAAGTTCCAATATTTATAATTTTAGTTTCTTCTACAGAAGTGAAAATTGGTTTAGGATTCCCGATCGAAGTTGGAGTTCCCTTTAATTGCTATGAGGATCCTTCGAACTGCTGACTTGTTGAATTTTCTTGATTCTTACTACTTTTTCCTAATTCATTTGTTGCTTTTTGTTCGATGTTTCTTTTCAAGTATTGATTTATTTCCTCTTCCTTTGCTTTGATTTTACGGTCTTTCTTCCTTTCCCGCTGTTGTTGTTCCCGTTCTTCATGTATTCTTACCTCTGCTATTATACAAAACTTCACATCATCTTGATCTCCCTTGATCTCCATTTCTCCTTGCGTTGTTGGAAACCGCAAATATTGATGATAAATTGAAATTACACCGTTCAACCGGTGTACCCATCGTCTCCCGATTATTGCATTGTACGAGGATGGAGCATCTACTACGCTCAATCTTGTCAAGATGTTAATTGGTCCAGCAAATACTTGCAAATCAATATCTCCTTCAGGTCTTGAAGCCATTCCATTGAACCCATAAATAAAATATCGGGACGGGATTAACTGATCTTTTTTGAGTCCCATTTTGCAAAATGTGTCATGAAACAACACATTTAAAGAACTTCCCCCATCCAAAATGATTTTTTCTAACGTTCCATCCTGACATTAGCAATGTAAGAACCAAAGGATCATTGTGCATCTCAATTTCTTGATTTACTTCCTGTGCTGAGAAAGTTAAAGGGGATGCCATCCAGTCTTCCCAAGCTTCCATTATCCTTCATGATACTTTAAAAATTTCATGGTCTCGAATCCTCTTGCACAACTTTTTATTGATTGCAGCGTTCATATCTGTATCTCTTTCTTCTGAAAATGATATCATATTAATGGTGTGTTCGTTATATGGGATATGCACTGCCTTGCCTTTGTCTTGTCTTGCTATTGGTTCGGGCCTTTGAATAAATTCTTTCAGCTCTCCTGCATCAATCATTTTTTATACCAGTATAATAAAATTCCTGCAATTGTCTGTTGTATGCCCTTTATAACAGTGGTACTCACAATAATCTTTCGAACGTTGTGTGAACTCAGGCTGATTGCCTTTTGGTGGTGGCCACTGAAAATATGGTTTATTTTTTATGATTTCGAATAATTCAGAATATGAGATATTGACTTTTGTGAACACTCTTTCTTGAAATTGCTGAACAAAATTTTTGTTATCCCCTTGTCGTGGGCGCTTTGATTCCCTTGGTTCAGATTTATGAGGGAATTTCTTTTTTTGTTCTTGTGATACTTCGATTGAATTTGTCCTTTTCATGTTTCTTTGATTTCGTGAATTACTTCTTGGACCTTGTTCTTGCACATCTTGCAGTCTTGCACATGTTTCTATTATTTCCCTGAGCTGTCCCTCGGTTTTGGGATTGTTACGATGAATTTCAATAAAAAGTTGACATCTCCGATCAGCGATTCCCCACTTATAATGATTGATCGCTGTAGTTGAATCTACATCTCCAATTGCTTGACAAATTGTATGCCATCGGGCCGTATATGACCGAATCGTTTCTTCTGGCCATGATGTAAGGGAATATAATCTGTCCACTCCCGAGTCAACGGGCTTGTTGTACATGTATGCTTCGAGAAATTTCCTCACTAATTGTGAATAACATTGAATGGAACTTTCTGGCAATCTGTCATACCATAATAATGCTGAACCTTTCAAACTTAATGGGAAACATCGGCACATTATTGCTTCGCGTCCGTCCCATCGTGACATCACTCGATTATAATATTTTAAGTGTGAGGTCGGGTCCTTCGTACAATCATAACATTCAAATACAGAGATACTGTATTCTCTTGGCAATGGAACACATGTCAACTGTTGAGCCAGCGGTGTCCGTTTGGCTTCTTTCAGCACCTCTTCTATTCTTCCCCCTTCTTTATTTTTTAATCCTTTTATCTCTTCTTTCATTTGCTCCATAGCTTCAATACATTTTTGCCATTGTGCACGTTGAATTTCTCGATTTTCCCGTTGCCTCCTAGCCCGTGATGATGATCCTGCTAACGCCATTATCTGATCTTGATTTTCCTTTTCATTTCTGGGTGCACGCCTTCCAGAAATTACTTTTTGACTTTGTGACCCTGTTGCAGCATGTCTTTCCTCACGTTGAATCGCATTTTTCAAAGCTTGATTTTCTCTGGTTAATAATTCGATTCGATTATGACTGGCCCTTTGTTCTCTTCTTATTTCATTCATTTCTTTCATCAGATTTTGAAGATGATTCGTGAATTCTCATGATGTGACGACTGATATTGAATAATGGTATTTGGTGTTAATTCATGAATAGGTGTATGATTTCCTACATCATTCTGTTGTTGTTCTAGTTCACTTCTTCTTCCCTTTGTCTGTAACTTTGTCTGTCGTTACTGTCTTGATTTCCAGAGCCTGCTTCTTGAGACATATTTCTTCTGGATTCTTTGTTTCTTGATTATTTCTTTTTTCCCTTGAATTCTAATGATCTTTTAAAAGTTAGCTATATAATTTCTTAAAAGATTATTTAATAAAGAAAGTGACAGAGACTAGTTTTCTGACCTTCTAAAAATCTATCTATACTTTTCGTAAAATAATTTGTATCATCTACTATGAATCTTTTAAAATGCATATAATAGGAAATCAAACATTTAAGCAGATCCATTCAAACTTAAAACTTTTTCTTTTCAATGACATACAATTTCCATTTTGCATATCACATAAAGGTTATTATGCAAAAGAAATCACTTGTTAGCTAAAGTTAAATTAAGCCAAAATGTTGCATAGAACTATCAAATTCTTTATACTAAATTTCTTTACTTTTGAAATACATATATAACAGAAAAATTCATTTTTCATGAACAGGTAGGATAAATCCTTTAACCCATTCCCTGTTTCTAGCGCCAAATTGTTTATGCCAAAATTCTCATTGACAACAACAACCACTGATTTGATGAAAAACAGTAAATAGAAAGATTTTAACTAACATTTTGATACACAGAATCCTCTTTAAAATCAATTAAAGAGAAAGATTTCAATTAACCATTTATTTACAAATCAAATATCTGATCAAATTACAGTCTCAAATTCATAATCTTTTTAAGTATAGAAGATGAATCATGATAGTGAAACTTTTAAATAATGTCTTACAATGAATACATACCTAATGATCTTTTTCCTTCTTCTCTGATTACTCTTCCTTAGCCTCTTCTTCTTTTAATTTTCCGACCCCCTCTCTTTTGAATACTCTCTTCTATTTATAGATTATTTAATGGGTCCCCCTTGTCCCGATACCTTCTTTCGTTCTCCTTATTATCTTTGGATCGGGATGATTGTACGGTTGACAGATCATGCTCTTTACTTTTTGGTCCGTTACCTTGTATGATTAACACGTACTCTTCGTTCTGTGAGAATCATCTTTGTTCCGATCACATGTGTCAACCATGTGGTTAAAGTAAATAAAAGTAATTATTGCCTTTACTTTCCCGTTCCAGATTCATTATTACTCTTACTTTCTCGTTCCACATTCATTATTACTCTTACTTTCCCGTTCCACGTTCATCATTACTCCTACTTTCCCGTTCAATAAGCATAATGCTATCTGTTTCGATCAGTGTGATACTACTTTCCCGATCTTATGTGTTAAACATGCAGGAATTTACTCAGTCTTTCACATCTTTCCTTTTTCGATCTTTTCATACTGCTTTGATTGTGTGCTTCTCGTTCTTCTTAGAATCACTGACTCCTTCTTTAATCGTTTTACACGTGTCGTCCTCCTTTTATTTCCCAACAGTAGTCATACGATTCTACTATGGTATTTGAGGGTCTAAGCCTCACGGCGTCGATCCTTGGGAGTAAAATCTAATTTTCTTCACCACCACCATTAAAATCATCATCATCTTCCGCTGCTACTCTCTGATGGTGTTTCAATTCGTTCTGCTGCTGCTACTCTATTATGATTTCTGTTTCCTGAAGATTTACTCACTACATCTTGGTAATTTCTTTTCAATCTAATTTTTCCTTTTCCAGTTTCAATTTTGTTTTTCGTTTTTTACATGACATGTAATACTGGTACAAGATCACCATCTTTGTTCATCAAACTCATAAAAGACTGACACAAGATCATCATCATTTAAGTTTCAATTACATGTAAGACTAGTGCCAAGATCACTAGCATTATTTTTCGACAATCTTTAGATCATTTTTTTTCTTTTATTTTTCAGTTCTAATTTGATGTTCATCTTCAATCTTCAATACGTCTACTGCCTGATTCTACTTGAATTTTAGTTTTTCTTCAATTTCTATTTTCTTTTCAATCGACTTCGGTTTCACTACAATCAATTGACTTCGAATCTTTAATTCCAATTTCATGATCTCTTTGTCAATAGATTTATTTTAATTTAATTTCCTTCGATTTTTACTTTTTCAGTTCAGTTCTGCTCATTCTAAGATTGATTTCTAGATTTCCTCATGTTATTCATCAAATTTTGTACATCTATTTCTTTTTGTGGTTGTTGTGTTTCCCAAATCTTGTACTGAGTGTGTGGCCGTGTTATTGGTTTCTTGTTTCTTCTAAAATCGAATGCTCGATCAGATGCCATTTGAGGATTTCATTTGTTCGAGGTAGTTCAATCAGATGCAGTTAATGAGTTTCTTTCTCACTTGTCAAACTCTGTATCATGTTAGTAGATTCTGGAATTTTGACATATTGGTGAATTGAGTGGACTGTTAGTTGGTGCTTCTTCTTCTAACTGGATTCATGACTTGGATTGACGGCATATGTGGTAGCTGTTATACCATTACCTAATGTTTGTTTCTGTTGGCATGTCCATGGGTTCTGGAACGATACAATAAGTACATTATTCACTTGTTGTTTGGTTATCGTATACGCATTAGCTGTGGCGTACTAGTAATAGTGTTAGACTGAGCGGTTAATACAATTCTGCATATAAATAAGAATTATGCAGCGAAGGCTTATGTTATTACGGTTGCTGCTAGTTAACTTTTTTTTGTTACTTTGTTACGCTACATTAGTTCACCTGGTCGTCTATGCCATTTTTGCACTATTCCTCTCTAATGCTTCTTCGACACCAACCTTTTTACTCTCTTATGGTTTAAAATCTTGCTTCATTATTAAGTCTTGTGACAGCTACTACACTACTCCACTCTCTCAGCATGTGTTTGTGTGCGCGCAAGAATGAGTTACAAGAAGATCAGAATGCTTCTATGTGCATATGAATGGTGCTGAGTATGTTGGTTATACAACCTCAAGCTAGTTGGTTGTATGTGTATACATAAATGCAAGCCATATAGCGTCTTGCTGGTTTCCTTTCACTGTTGGTTTGTTTAGTATGTCTGTGTAAGTAAAACAAAGTGTAGTTGAAGTTCTTGAACTGTGTATGTGGTGTATGAGATATTTCGACAGTTGGTACTTCAAGACAGCAAGTGCAAATTGGATTCGAGTTGGTTATTTGGTGAAGCTCTATGTTCAGTTATGTGAATCATAGTGCTTATGGATATGATATGAGCTGATTTACAACAAATAGAGTGGAGTATACTGCTGGTTCTACTTTTCTTATTTTACTGTTAGTTATATGGTGAGTGTGGTTGCTTGCTTCACGTTTTGGTTATCCGATTGAATTCTTGTTCACTGTTGGTGCTGAGTTTCTGATGCGATTGTGATAAGTTGCAACAATTTGTTGGTTGTTGTCATATGTGTGCTGATGAGACATCAAGTACTCGCTTCAAGTCTCCCAGGTTTTACCAGAAGTTGTAGTTTCTCATGCACCTTGGTATCAACTCCTTTCATCTTTTTCATGCTCACTGACTCTTTATGGAGATTTGACTCACTTCACATTATGGTCTTCAACAACAGATATAAGCTATTCTATCTTGTTCTACACTATTTTTTTCTGTTTCTTTTGACTGTGAGTCTTGTATGTGAGTGTAAGTTCAGTGTCCCTTTGCAAGACACCTGGAACTTGAGGGGGATAATAACGTGTGTCATGTATGTGAGTGTGTGAGGTTTACGTGTGAGTCTATAGAGAGTAAGAGAGTTGACTGAGTCTTGTTTTTATAATCGAATATATATACTCAGGTCCCCTTGTAACAGAATAATCATCTTTCCATAAATACAATCAACCTTTAAACAATATAGTCATACGATCCTACTATCCAACACTTTGAAAATCAATCGTTAAAAAAAGTTCACAAAAAGTTAACGGTTGATATTCAATTCGTAGATAAAAAGATTGCATAAATAGTGCGGAAAAGAAAGAGAGATAGATAAAAATAAAAATCCAAAATTAAAAAAGATATTTGGGATTATAAAAAATGTGTGTAAGTTGAAATATAAAGAATGTGTGAGTTAAAATAAATTTAAAATAGGGTATATATAGAAAATCCATTTTTAAGTGTGGGATGATACAGCCGTTAGGCAGCTTAGATAATACAGAGTGGCGTAGTCAAATCCCCTGACACTAGAGAGAGGACGAGCGATAGAGATTTGACCTCGATAGGTAAACTGAGAAATTTGCTAATTTGTCAATCTATTTTGTCAATCCGTCCATCCTATAGTTGCTCAAAATTGGCAAATTGGATCATTCTCCATCCCATAAGAATGGGCCTAAGATGCTGCCTTATTAGCACATCTTCGATGTTCTAGCTTTTCCAAGTTTCTTAGATGCGCCGACTTCATTATCGACCATACCTTTGTAGTAATTTTGAACTAATCCATTGCGGTTTATATCATTGCGGCAAGACATATCGAATACCACTATGATAATCTGCAGCACAAGCACCAAGCGAACTTGTAGACTTTCAGATTCATGTGTAGGGATTTTGGCAGAACTTGTAACATCAAGGACCTTGCCAGAAGAGAAACCTACCCCGTGCTGCCAAGAAATTATACTGAACACCAAGGAATGTTGGAGAAAGGCAATCAACATGATTGAAGATCCAACGATTCCTATTTTCAAGAATCTTTACCCATGGGCAAAAACACACTTGGAATTTATGTGTCAGTCTTACAGATTAATCAATTTTAACCAGCAACTAGGAATAGCTTGATTGCCTACGGGGCGATAACGAGGTCCGAGGTTTGGATCCCCATACTGTAATAATCTACCTTCCCTTCGAGGAAGTTGTTAACCATCCATGTGTGGTGTTGCTGTCCACCTTCATGCCTTGGGTATATGTAATGATCCATTCCAACCTTCCCATTCAAAAAGATAAAAAAAAATTGTGCCTGAACATTTTCTTCCTGCGTGAGTAAATGAAGATATTGAACTTCATATTTATCTCATCATCAGCGTATCAGTTTCAACAGTCTTCTTCAATGAATAATTTTAGGTAAATATTTGAATAACAAACAAAGTAGGCATATCATAGAGATTACACAGAAGAACACTCGAATCTGTATTTATATGGATGATGTTATAGACAAAAATGAATGTTCATCAAAATTGAGAAACTCGGGAAGTTGTATAATTGAATACATGACTTGCAAGTCTTATCTGTACTTGGCTACCAGTAAACGGTTTTCAGGAGAGATACTAGATGGGACATACTTAACAAGCTCTGATGTGAAGCCACTGAGCTGCTTAACCCACTTCAGCCTACCCATATCAATAATAGCTTTGCACTTCAAACCTAGTATTGCCCTCTCTATAGCTGTCATACTCTTTACGATTTCTTCAACACCATTGACAACCCCATCACATGCTTTCTTCTCACTTTTAAACCAAAAGTGAAATAGTTTAATTAGATATATCTGAATATTTAAAGTTGCTCAACTTTTTTTCAGATGCATCAGCTCTTAAATGGCACCAGTAGATGCTAGTTTCCTCAAAGTTATGGTAGAAACTTCCAAGTTTCCACAACTTCTAATAAGCGGAAAGAAAAAAAATCATCGAAACAAGTTTGCTTACATGGAACTCAAGTATAATCCTTGATCTACCAGATCAGAGAGATCTGAGCCATGATCTGCATCTATTGCCCAGCTGGTAAGCCATGTAATCGCATGGAAATCATCTTTTTTTATTCCCAAATCTGACAAATAGCTTTTATCTGCAGAATACAAACATTATTACAAGTTTCATTCATATTTGGAGTATCCAAACACTAGGAAATTTATACAGCCAAATTCAAAAGGAAAAACCTCCAAAATTATACTGCAAGGTGGCAGGATTGAAGATTACTTATGTATTGTTTATATTGGCAACGATGATGGCAACATGTTGCAATTGCAAGACCTCTCAGGTTGTAAGTATCACTAGAATGTACGTCTCCAATAGTTTGTTTAGGAAGGCAGCATCTCAGTATCAAATCTGTAACAATGATTCACAGTGTAAGATAAATAATGGATACTAACTAACTAATTGACGCATATAAGGGCGAGACAGGTTATGATGGGGTAGTTTTTCTCTAGTCCTAACTCCTGACACTATTGAGGAGTAACCATCGCCATTTCATATTCTCAGCATGTATTAACTAGTCACCATATTTTTTTACAGTGGTAATAAGGATTCTTGTAAAAATACAGGGGAAAACATAAATGCAAAGCATAGGAAAGGAAAGGCAACTGAACAAGACCAAAACAAACTTCAAGCAGTTTAATTCAGAATCTTTCGACATTTATGGAAATATTTTCATAAAAAGAACTACTCACCCATTGCAGGCCCACAAAGATGTTTCCCAAAAGCTAGGTAAGGAACCCCCTTCAAAGACTCAACAGCATTCAAGTCCAAATCTTCTACTGCAGAGATTATATTTTGGGTGTGAAACATGATACAAGAACAAATGAACAATGGACTAAGAAAGCCTGGTATAATAGATTTCTGATTTGGATGAACTAAGAAGTTCACAACAGATACACTGGAAACAACAGGTTTCTGAAAAGCTTACTTACTGTCAATCCTCAAACGCTCTAATATCAGGCTCTCTTTTTGGCGCAAACTTCGATCTGCCTACATTTATTTAAAGTATTAAAAGCTTGGAATAAATTACAGATCCCACCAGAGCACTAATGAAAAGTTAAAAACACAGTTATGCTTTCTGAATCTCTTCACAACAATTACGGCTTAATGTAAGGAATGCATGACACGACTCGATTACTTACGCCACAGGGTAGTATTTCCAACAAAGTAGGTGGATGCGTAAAATGATTCCTTTTTCCATATTTGGCATGTGAACAAAAGTAGTGCAACATTTCATCCTACAGCATCTTCATATTGATCTAGATTGTGGGAATTGGGATAACATTATGAAATAGGAATCTACGTTTTTAAAGTCGTTCCTCATTTCATGCTATTATTTCTAGTATCTGTGATCCACTTGGTATATTATGAATAAAGATGGTGTTATTGTTATTTCATTGATCATGAATTTTAATATTTAGAATGGCAGAAGGATGCCAGGTGCAGCCGTGAAGCATTTAAATAAGAATTGTGATCTGTGAGTAAAGGCAAAATTGAAAGATAAGTATAGCTTGGGTTGGATTTCAGCTTCTAATAAATAATGGGTAACTGAGATATCACGTCACATGAAGGCAATTCTGAGAAAGCTGAGGGAAGCAAATTTGGTCCCAGGAGGGAACTTGTGTATCCAAGTCAGCTATATTGTGCCTTGTGAGGCCTCAAGCTTAGTTCGTTGGCGTTGATTTGAGGTTTTGGTTCCTCTCTTTGTTTAGCGGATGATACTTACATTAGAAGGGTGCAAAATATAAAAAAATAAAAAATAAAATGAGAGAAGGTCAATCTTGATCTAAGATGACAAACCTTAAGCCTCTAGGATTTTCTTTCGACTAAAAGTATTTTCTTTATTCCATAACAATCCGCAAGTGTTTGGGTCAGATATCCTTTACCGGCTCCAAATTCAACTACGGCGGGTCTCTTGTTAGCATATTCAGATGAAACAGCACTGTCCGACTTTGTAGGATTCTCCAACACCCCAAAATCTTCCTAGTTTCCAAGAATCGAAAACTTGTTGCACAACATGTTTCTCTTGGAAGGGTATGTTCCTGAAATGTACTATACCCATGTTAAGAACACCTAACTATATAGACATTTAAAGTACACAAAGATGTAAACACTATACCGGTCTACTTCTCTGTTCATCCATATCCTACAAGCTTCAGGTTCCTTGAACGATTCTCGAATATCAGAACATGTCGACATATAAACCGCCTCAATCTTTCTAATCAGCTCATAAACTCAAATACAGTCATTTTATACACAGCATTCCTTTTCATCTCTGAAGTGATAATATCCCCCGACACATTTTCGATGTTTTCTAACTTGAAATCTTTTTGTCTACCACTATTACTACCTTTTTTGTAAAAAGGTTGAAGCGTCAAAGATTGTGCTTGCTTAAAAAATGGGCATACTTTGATATGTGCTTCAACATTTTCACCAAGTATTAAACTTCTCACACAACAAGAACAGACAATCAAAAACAATAAAGTAAGAACCAGTTTTGGGTTTTGCATCGAGAACAAATTTTAAAAACATTAATATATAAAGTCAAAATATATTAATTGAGGCAATTTATCAAACACTTGGTCTACTCAGATGAGAGATAGTAGAGTTCTTACTGAGATGGGTCGAGTGGGCAAGGGATTCTTTGAGCTTCCAACTTGGGGTTGTGATTTCCACAAAATCTACACACTATTAGAGGTTAATAAAAAATACATAGTGATGAAAGTGGAAGGAGAGATACAGAGAGAGGTTAAAGTCTTACAGAGAATCATGGCTACGGATGTTTGCACAGGATCGGTTCTTCCTAGGTAGCCAGAACTTACAACTCGACGCTGTTTTTTCCATAGTGTAATCTGAACAATCAAAACCAAAACCCAGTTTTCTGATGTGTGGATTTTGTTTGATTGATGATCTAATTTTGATCGTGTAAGTAAACCTCTATTTTCCTAGCCAGCTTATTCGAATTGGAAGGTGGCCCCGTTTTGAGTATTTAAAGCAGATATTGATTTTGGCTCATCGGGCAAGGAAATATGGGGGCATAAGGCAGATCTACGGCTGGTACTGTCCCTATAGACGTTTTAAACCGGATCAAAGCTACCTCTAAGGTTCTAAGTCAGCTTACAAGCTTATTTGCAAATATAATTATGGAGCAGGAAACTATCAATCTAAGTGGAGGAATCCATAGCATTTACGGTGCCATGCATGCTCATCTTAAACATTTTCTTTGGTTATTGGCTCACAGGAAAGTGTTGGTTCGACATTGTCTAACAAAGAAAGGACTTAAATATTAGAGACATCTGCCCTATTTGCTCTAATAGTGGTGAAACGATTAACCATCTTTTTGTTGAATGTCTAGTAGTTCGACCTATCTGGTTATATGTGGCTTCTGAATATATAGGGATTTACTCTATCTTCTATTCATATCTCGCTGGAGGGAATTTGTAAATATAGTCGGTTTCATCCTCAAAGGAAGAGACATGTCTTTCATACTGCGTTGTTCATTTTTTTGTGTGGAAAATTTGGATTACACGGAATCAAGTGGTGTTTAATAACCAAACTTTTACCGCAAATCTCGTCTTGCAATAGGCTTTGTCCAGAGTCAAAGAATATGCTTCCATTACATCTTCTCATTCTCATACTTTGCATACTACTCAGATTAATTGGATTTTCCTTTCTGCAGGATATACTATGTTAAACACAGATGGTGCAGAGTACAAGTGGAGTTCTTAGATTAGACAATGTTTCCTTCGTCGCTGCTTTCTCCAAACATATTTTCAATAACAACAACATGGCAGAGTTATGGTACTCAAAGAGTGCCTGCAGTTAGCTCATACTTTAAGAAATAAAAAGCTTCTAAGTGGTTTCTGATTCCCCATAAATAGTGCAGCTTGAACGTAGTGTGTGTTCTACTCCTTGGTTTTCGCTAACATCCTTAGAGATATCATCTTTAATTCAATTCCCAGAAGAAAAAAAACTTGATTCAATCCGTATGAAATCTCAAACCAAATCTCCATCGTCCAAATATTTATATAATATGTATGGTTGTGTATCACCTACCGTCCAAATTTTATACACAAAACCCGAAAGTTTATTTCAAACCTCACTTAACCTATCTCATTTAATTTCTCTGTCGCTTACCCTCTCCTCTTCTACATAAGAACATGAACCCTAACTCAACACCTTTCTCTGTCTTTCTCGCATCTTCTATTACTTCTACAACAAAACAAAAACGAGTAGAAGATTTCTTAACTTCTTTCCTAGTTCAATTGGTCTGCATTTCACATCTATCTGATCAAAGAATTCCAAGAAATCGTATATGTATCTCTCGTTCTATCGCTTTGTACAAATAATCAGTTTCAAACAAACCCATATACTAGTTGTAAACCTTTAGCCTTTGGTAATTAAAAGAAGGCAACAAATATTATTTGAGCTTATGATTTTTGTTTATTCACAAGACAATTAAAGTAGAGGCAAGTGGGTTATCTATATCCGAATTTGTATTTGATTTACATTTTTAGCTTTTTTTTTTTAAGCATAAATCCAGATATATCGGATATAATATATTAATTTGTACAAAAAAAAAGACGATGGTTGCTGATGATTTGTCCGAGCAAATCTGGCGAAATACACTTTCGCAATATAGGTATTTCATTATAACACACTGAATCTTATATATTATCTAATCGAATTTGGGGTTTTTCCTATAATTATGGTTTTTTTTTTGTGTGGTATAAATTAGGGTTTGGATGTTGAGGGGTTTTTGTTTATAATTACAATTTTAAGAGATACATCCAATTGAATTTCCTTTGTTTAAACTTCAGGCATGAATCGAAAGGTCTCTTGGAAAATTGGGGTAAGCTGGCATATGAAGATAAGGAGTCGGTAGTCCATCATTATGTGTGTTTTATGTATACTACTATTCATAAAGACAGAAGCGAAAGCGATGTTAAAGCTGATTTGCGCATTCTAGAGGTATCTTCCATTGTATTTTCACTATCACCAGTTTGATTACAATGGAAGATACTTTTTAATGGCTTAAAATATTTTCACTATCACCAGTTTGATTATTTTACTTGCTTCCTTTCTTACTGTTGCATGGTCATTCAAGTTCTCTTCTGCTTTAAGTTTAAGCTTGATATCCAAATTAAAAAGTATCTTCCAATGTATCAGGTGTTTCTCTCTTTCTTTTGCCTAATTATAAGAACAAGTAGTGTTTAGTACTTGCTGAACTGGTGACAGAAATATTTGAGCAAGTAAAGTTTAGTGTTGCTGGTCTTACAGTATTTTCGATTGGTGTTCAGTATTTAATAACGATAGGTTAGAGCCAAATAATACCCATTCTCACTCCATATGTCATAACTAATATGGTTCCACATTGCTTGGAATTAAAATCGTCCTAGTCGGTCCAAACAATTCCATTTCCACTGCATATGCTACTTACGACCATTGATTTTATTCTGCTGGTAAGCACATCCTATGAGGTGAGGCTGATTTAATAATTGCTAGTAGAATTGAATCTGCTGATTTAATAATTGCTAGTAGAATTGAATCTACAATCATCCCCATCATCTGTAGTGACCTATCGCAAAGCAATGATCATACACAAATAGCTTCAAGGCGTCGAGATTGAGAACATGTTATGGATTAAAGTGCTGAGTTCTAGTATGAGTTAGAAAATGATGAATGTCTATGTATGCACCCACCCTTGGATGAATGTATGTCTATATCAATTGGGACTGTCAACATATAGAGTTAGAAGATCAAAATGTGACTCACTAAGTAACCTGGTGCAAGCATGAGTTGTTATCTCTCTGGACTGACCATATCTAGTACTAAATTCTTTGTTGGTTTATTTAGTCCTATTTTTGTTTGTCCTTCACCATGTTATACCACCAACATGTTTTTCTTTGTTTTTACCTAATTATTAGAGGCCCCCAATACGCTTTTCTTTATAGAGATTTAAATTCAAATTGTCATTGGTTGTTCAAGTTATCCAGATTCTGATTTTTGTTGATATCTTTTAGGTGGATGTGGAGATGTTGTTGGGCTTTACTAAAGGCATTGGCTCGGTGCGGAGTTAGAGTTATGGTAATCTTTTGGTTAAATTCTAATTTCGGTTTTCCTCTCTATTTGATATCGCATGCTACTATTACCGTGCTTTTGCCTTCTCCTTCTACTTTTTTATGTAATGTTTTTACTGTATATTTTAAGTAGATGTTCTTATTCCGCCCATCTCAGTATTTAACTGTGTAGCAACAGATTTTAAATTTTATATGTTATAATAAATCATCCATAAATTGTTATATAGGCATCTGATTCTGATCCATGGTATTTTAGCTTATTCACCATATTTAGAACATTTTTTCTTAGGATAACCATTATTTTCCAAATTAATGGTCTTAAGGAAAACTTGTTGAGCATAAAATACCGAAAAAAATCTTGTTTGTACTAATTTGTAAATAAAGAAAATGGAAAAATGTTTTAAAAAAAATGTTAAAATACTATTTAATTTATTCCAGTGGTTATCCTGATTTTGGATTTGAGGAAATGCAAGTCATGTCTTTTACCATTTTTTGATTGTTGGCATCTATGTGACCAACTGATAATGTTTTTTACTTTGTTTTATTGGAAAATTTTACATATATCACAAAGAAAACATGATCTCCTTTTTTTTGTTTCCTTGCAGGCTGTGGCGCCATATTATGGAAATATGTCAACGAATGATAACACACGAGTTTGTAGGAGGTATACAGTAGATGGGATGCAACAACAAGCAACAGTTGTATTCATTTAGAAAAGATTTCTGATTCACTGTTGAATTGTTTCATATGTGATGGTGCAATTGAATTGTTGGGTTCATATTTGATTAATAATTAAATAATGCAGGTGTAATATGATTTTGAAAATCCCCAATTCTCAAATTAGGAAAAAAAAATTAAAATCAAATTAAACTTTAAGACATATATAAGAGTAGCACTTAAAAAATATATATGTAGCAAACAAACAGTGCAAACGGATGTTGCACCACACAATCAAATATGTTGCCTATAAATAATTCTGGTTCGCCTAAAAATATTGTTAATAATTTAAGAGCGCATATCCTTCGTTGCCTTAATTAAATTAAGCGACACTTATAAGTGTCGTTTTAGCCGTACCAAAAATTAAGTAGTGTGTTTGAGATACTTATAAATGTTGCTTAAATTCAAAAAACACTTATAAATGTCTCAAATCGGGTGATTTCGTGTAGTGCTAATTTTCATTTTTTACTTATTTGTAATCTGATCTGCTCCTGTGATTGTCCAGTTTGAATATTTTTTTTCCTTTTTAGATTAGGGTTACGTATGTGGTTTTATAGAATAAAATAGAATTATATCCCCCACCACCCCCTTTCAGAGTTTCTCATATCCCTTTTTAATTATAATTGTTTAAAATTTTAAAATATCTGATGGCTTGCTCCTGTGATTTGATCATTAAAGTGGAGTTTTTAATTTTTATGTTTTTGTTTGGGTTCCTTATTACCATAGTGTTTTTTGATGTAGTATGAGATTCACTTATTACTTAGCCAAATAAATCTCCATCTCTTATTGTGTTTTCTAAGATTTACCATTGTGTTTAGCATTATCTGTTTTAATTACCGATTATTGTTTGATGTATTTGAATTTAATTTAAATTTCTTTAGTTTTTTTCCCAATTTGTAAGATTAACTGATGAATTTGTGTTCTTTTTAAGAAATATCCTATTATTTTTTCCCTCCATTAAACTATTTTAGCCATATAATGTTATTGCAGATCACTGGGAACCCCCAAAATGGAATCACAAAACACACTCGCCCTTTCTGATGCAGGGACATCTTCTGAAAAATGCAACTTAAATTGCTTTCGCTCTCTGGAAGAAGGTAATATTGGAAGTATTGTAGTTACGTTACTAGGAAGTGGGAAGAGTTTGATCTTCTGTTCACCCATGACATCACCAACATGTATTTGGTTATTGTTGATGTTTAGGTAATTTTCTGCTCTACACACATTATTTATTGCTTCAACCGTTTCTGGGCTGTCAAATTCACGCATTTTTTTCCTTTTCGAGCTTTATTTTGAGAATCTACTGGCTGTTGTCCATTGGTAACTCATTGTTCACTTTAGGGTGATGAGTTGCACACAGTTATTCCTTGGAATTTAATCGTCAAGTTTGTTGGTGAGATTACTGAAGGTCATTTGTATTCCCTTGACAAATTGCATCTGACTACTGCCGCTTTAGAAGATTACCCTGAGTTCATCGTTCCCAACAAATTCCGCTTCACCGAATTTGAAATGCTCGGCCCTATACTTAACAACCTCTATCTCACAGGTATATTAGATGTCCACAACGATATTATGTGTCTATAAACCATGTTTTTAAGCTGTCTTTTTGGTCATTGAATACTGCAAATGTAGTTGGTTTCCTTAAAACCATCACCTATTTTCAGAGTGTTAGACGTGCCGGAGGTCAATGTAGCAGGATGTTAGAGATTACCATTGAGAATGTTGGGTATTTGTGCCAAAAATTTCTTCAACACAAAACAACCAAAATCATCAAAAATCAACCAAAAGAAGAGAAGAAATTGAACACATCATTTAACGTGGTTCGGCTATGAATAGCTTACGTCCACGGGTAGTGAAATTGAAGGGTTTTTATTGATCAATTGAAGGTTACAAATACAGAGAATTCCATTGAAGTTATCATGTTTACAGTGAGATTTTAGTTGGAGAAGAAGCCTTTTTTCTTTTTTTTCCCCCCTTTTTCTGTTCTTCTTCTTTCTCTTTTAAACGAAAATGCTTCAGCTTGGGTCGATGAGTCACCCAACTTGGGTCGATGAGTCACCCAACCCTCAATACGTGGCGTCCTCTAATCGTCCCATGTGTCGACCTAATCTCTTCCAGATATTTCCATGTGGCTTTGCCCTATCCGTCCACTTGTCGATCTAATTTTCTTATCCTACGGGACTGGTTCGATCCATGTTTCGATCCTTGGTTCTATCCCTGGTTCGATCCCTGGTACGATCCAACAGCATTTCGATCATGCATCGGGACATCTTGTACTCCATTGATATTGATGCCACGTGTCAAGCAACTTTTTGATACTCACAACTTGCCCCCTTTTTCTTGAGAGTTATTTGAAGAAAAACTCTTAAGAAAATTACTTCAGTTACTTCTTGCTTGGCCTTGTCACGATAAGAGTATGAACCTGATCTATTCAAAAAATAGAATTTTGCTGCAAAACTTATAACTTATACATAAGCGCATATTAGCGTAATAATATCATTTCATGCGTTTTAACCAAAAAGGATAAATTGATTAATAAACTAACTTTCATCCAATTATTGAATCTTGTATTAAATGTATAAATCAATCAGGAATTCAAATTCAAAGTAACAATCGGAACGGGTCACATGTCAGGTTATTCATTGGGCGTAATTTTCTTTATACGCGCCAAAGCCTATTTGCGCCAGACATTCCGATAATTGTGGTGGCTGGCATTTTAGCCTGTTCACCTTTCAATAAGAGTCCTTTTCAGGACTTATACAAACAAGAAAAATTAAAGCAAGAGAAAATTTTAAGTCAAAGAAATAAAGGATACTTATCGTTAGTTGTATCGTTAAAGCTTTTCTTTCCTTGTTCGGGAAGTGATGACATCACTTAGGGACCGAACCATGGTGTCGCTCTGAAGTGTCCTTAGTGCGATCCATGCTTCGGATTAACAATACTTTAAATTTGTGCAACGGTAGCACTTCAGACTTGTGTATTTTCATGGCTTCGTCATATTTTTGTCCCTACAAAGCATAATTTCATATATATACTGATCGTTGGGTTAAACATTTTTTCATGAGTACAATGAATCGAGATCCCACACATACGAAACAAACCCGAGCCAGGAGTAAGATACAGGGTTGGTCCCGAAACGTACTCTGAAAAATGATAACCAGACTCTGAAAAATGAGTATTTTGTATCAAGACTCTTTCATAGGTTCTGCGACCTAATAGTCTTATCATGTCTCCAGCCACGGAGCTCGGTAGGAACACACGCTTAATCTATCTCGGGCATGGAGTAAATTAATGTGTCCCATAAATATGCTCTAGCCACTGAGCATTGTAGGATCACACGCCTAATTTATCCCTGGCATGGAGTAAATTATGTGTGGTCCATCATTTTATTAAGACTCTTACATGGGTTCCCTCTTTGGGGATGCGCCCATTAGCCTTATTTCAAGACTTTTATATGAGTTCCCTCATTGGGGATGCACCCACCAGTCTTTTTTTATCTCCTGAACGGAGAAATATCGGTAAGAAATATACCTGAAATGTAGATGAGATGTATACTTGAAAAATCATCCAGATATTTCTCATTTCTCATTTCTTATTTAAGACATATCCCATATTCTTCTATATACATGAAAAGCATATATAGAAATAAAATATGACATATATTTTTAAATAAGACATGAGAATTATCCAGATGAATATTCCGAAGTAACTGCTGTTTGAGAAATCAGAAGTATACGAATGTAGAAGTATTCGCCTTCCAGAAATATTTGATGATAGGTTGAAAAAGACACCCATTTTTGAATGATAATTCCTGTGGGAGCGTTTTGACTGCCGCAAGAAGTATAAGAGGTATCAAATGAAAATTTATATCATGCGAAGTATATGAAGTATCGCCCTTCGAAGAAGTTCAAAATAAATTGAAGTATTTACTGAATATTCTTCGTGAAGTATGAGCCATTTGAAGTATCTATCAATTGTCGCCTTATGTTAAGAAGTACAAGGCATATGACTGGCAAATAATATTATTTATTTTGCATATAGTAATTATTGAAATGAAATACCTAATTGATGCGCAGTATTTAGCTCATTTCATAGCTAAAAATTTGGCTTCTTTATAGCATGCCCCCCGGTGCATCATTGTTGGATGGCTGCCGTATCTCTGAAGTGTCCTTCATATGTATCTTCACACTTCATAAAAATGTCTTATACATTTCATAAAATTAAATGAATGCAAACTAAAAATGATCTTCATGCTTTTAATTGCATACCATAGTTAAATATAATCAATCAAATTGGAATTTGTTCAGACTTATAAATACATCATATTAATTCAATAGGTTTTCTATCATAGATGATTGTGCGATTAATTATCATGATGCATGATATCACATGCGATTCAGATACTATGTAAATCATTTGATCAATTCATACTGTATGTTAGCTTGAAAATTATTTTTAAATTTAAAATTGCTATTTCAAATATGCAATGAATATTATGAACTTTATAATTAAAAATTAAAAAAGATAATGCAGATCTATCTTTTTCGAAATGCTTGCGGATTGATATAAGTCTTTTCTTATCTATTGAAGCTGTGATAAAAATTATCTAGCTATAATAAGTTGATTTAATATAAATATTATTATTATACATCATCATCATTTATTATATATATATATTTTTTTTTTTATTTTTTTTTTATAAAAACATGATATATCAAAACATTTGATTCATAAATGCTAATGTTAATGGATCTATACAGAGCTTGAATGGACATACATATACATACAACCTATAATTTGTTAACAGTAGAATGCATAATCCAGCAACTCAAATCAAAGAAATTGATTTTCAAAACATTAATTCAAGAAAACTATAAGTATTATCCTTTCATCAACTAAAGAAGCAGTCAAGCATAATTCGATTGCAAACATGCGAGAATAAGTTTATGTTTTTCAGCAGTAAAGAAAGCTCATTATGAAATCATACATAGATGATTATTGAAAAGCAAAGATGAACTCATGCCTCTATTCACAATGTAAGATTAGGAATACTTATTTCCGGATGTTTGTCCATTAGCAGTAGCATATGCGCATCATCAGAAGGATCCCATTTGAAGCTTTGAAGTTATCAAGTCAAAGTTGTACAACAACTATTCCCATGTCCACTACTAAGGTCATAAACGATTCCACTTCCGTGGCAATTCTCAATACAGTAACTCCCACTAGGCAGAACTAATGTAGATAATGAACTGGCCCTAGGTGATCGCCAAGTTGTTGTCTGTGAAGTTACTAGATAGGCAGATTACTGCCATGCTCAAGTTGATGCATCTTTGCAGACTTCAGTAGTAGTTTGACATAGTAACTCCTGCTGATGCATTCTTCATTTATTGATTCTGCGAGATAGATTAGTACATGGCAAGGATTGTTCTAGCTGTAAACAATTTGATATGTTAGTTTTTTAAAAAGCTAATAAGAATATGATGAAATTCCAGAACGCTGAAACAGATCAAAACTAAAATGCAATATTTAAATTACTTAAAGTCTGAACAGCTAATTATAGATTACTCAACTTAATAGAAGGGTTAAAATCCACAACGTGAGCTAATATTATCTTATAATCAATGATTAAAGAAGTGTCAAAAGAGAAGTTAGATTTAGAAAATTTGGTGAACAGCTATCTTCTTGTGGCGTCGATAAATCAACAGCATCATAGTGAAGCTTATTCACAATTAAGCTATGTGCAGGTAACCAATCATTCACTCATAAATTTGTAAGATCTCATTCAATGATAGGGGTTATGCACCAAATATGAACTAAAACTGCCACACAAAGTATACTATATAGATAGAATTTAAATAAAATCCATTTGTATAGTTCATAGCTAAATATTTAAATAAAATCCATTTTCAGAGGTGAATGGCTCAGTAAGTTCTGAAATTGAGACTCAACAGGTTGCATTCATGTACAAATATTAAAAGTTGATGTTAAGCAAAAATGCTGATATTCAATAACTGGTGATATCTAATATAAGCTTCAAATGTTGTAGATTAGGCCATTACTTACTATAACATGCATTAGGCACTTAGAAAGTTTGTTAGAGCAGTTGAGAATAACAGACATCACTAGTCGGTTCTATTGCAAGATTTATTCAATTGGCTTTCAGCAATATCAATTAAGCTCTTAAGAAACTGCTAAAAATCAATCAAAAAATATTATCCTTATGCTGTTAAAAATCTAAGATAACTCAAGTTGAGATTCGATATACTGTTTGAATAAGTTAGGACATTGAATTCATGTTAATCACCAAAGCAGTTAAGCTGATAGGTGAAAGATTGAAAGCCTGAGATGTAATTTCATCAACTCATGGATAAGAACTTGCAAACAGTAATTTTGTAAGCTTTAGTAATATGCTAATGTGCATTTTTAAGGTAAGATTGATAAGATTGGTGATACTTAGCTTTCTGGAAGTATGGCATCAGCTGCGGCACTTGGTTTTAGCCTTGACTTGCTGTAACTCTGCGTCTTTTTGTAGGTGAATCGGATTTTCATATTTAAAGTGTCTATCCTTTATTTTGCAGATAAAAGTTGCATACTAGGCTTCAGGCGTTGAGGCTTAATAGGTTCTAGTCATGTATAATATCATAATCTGGGTTGAAGTGGAAACCAAGAAACATATATCTTCTTGTGCCATATAAAAAGTAATAGCAATTGAGAGATACAAAATGATTGAGATATCAACATATTTCATACATGGGTGACTGTGTGAGTTAACTTTGACCTAAATATTTTAAATAAAATGTTGCAGAACAACTGTAAAAGCTACAGAACTGAATTAAGCTATGGGATTGCATTTTCCTGTTTAAGGTTAAACTGAAATCATGCTAATAGTTTTTATATAGCATAAAAAGCTCTTTTTTTTTATATATAAACATAATCTAATTGAAATGTAGAACAAATTAAAGAAGCTTTAAAAAGCTCTAAGAATAGACTTAACAGTTGACTAGATATTTATACTCATGAATTAAATTTCAATAGCTAGATGTAAGCATGAAATTTGAAGTATACTCGAGAAAACTAGAACTGGAATGCTACAGAACATGTCACAAGATGCATTCGACAGACTTTTAACTAGGATTATATGTATTTTAGATATTCAGGGTTACATTATGCAAATATATTAGAATCAGACTTGACCACTTTACCCTAGAGCATGAATTTTATGTACTAAGTTACAACTATACAACTTGACTTAAAGGCAATCATAAAACAGTGTCTGATAGCTTGGGTATTTCTGCCATCCTTGGATTAGTCATTCTTAGGAAATTCATTCAGAGATAACGATACTTAGCTCTTTAAAGAGACTTGGCGTGAAAGTTACAACATTCAACGTGGGAAGAATTGTCTTCAAGCAAGTTATTGATTGGTATGAGCAAGAATAATCAGATGAGCCCCATCCCCAATATTTCCTGTAAACAGAATTTAAAAGAAAAAACAATCGGCATCTAGTAAAACTAGTTAGTGATAATTTATGAGTTATGCACTGAATTGATGTTGTAAGCTCCAAATTCTTGTGTGCGACAGAATTCAGGTGAGGGAGAATGGAAGAAAAACTTCTCTTTAAGCTCGGTGAGCGAGAAAAGAATCTGGGGGATGCATTCTCAGTATTTCTTTTGTGATTGCTTGAAAATATGGAAAATTGGGTAGGTCTGAATCCAAAACAAGCCTGGAAGCTTCTGTAATGTTATTGCAACAATGCTTGTAATCCTTCCCCCAAATTGTTTAGGTATGTCTTTGCAGAGAGCAATGGTGCTTGAGAAACTCTTGGTGAAGAACCGGCGATTCAGATAATCTGTCGAGTACTTAGTATGCATGACTGGATTTGTAAAGCATTGAACATCTTCTGTTAATTTCTAAAGCATTCAACATCCCCTTCCCTGCAACAATCATATCTAACACAAACCCACATTTGTAAAGGGTTTGATTTACATTTGAAGAGCTTTTGAATTACCATTATAAGAGAACAAAACCCTTATTAGAGAAATAGGAAATTAGGAATTTTCTCAAAGGAAGAGATATGAAATCAAACATTTAACTCCATCCTCCAAATCTAGTTTAAAGTGTAGATTTTCAGACTAATAAAATAGTTAACTCAAAATTATAACGAGTCTAACACTTTTGTAAGATTTGTTTTCTGGTTCAATTATAATCAGATGAACAATCATCAAATGAATCCATGAATTGAAAACTAACAAAAATCAAAACAAAACTATGGGTACAACCCTTATTATTGAAAACTAGCACCATTCCAAATCTAAAAACCGATTGTTAATTAGAGTTAAACATAAAGATATCTCTTGATTTCAGATCGAAAATCATTGAAAATTTTGTTGAAATTTTTCGGGATTTTTAGTCTCAAAAGCTTGATTAAAATGATATATTTATAGACCTAAATTAAAATCATAAATTGATCAAAAATTTTGAATGAAATCGATGATTTGGTTTTTTTTTTTTTTTTTTAAAAAAACCTGTAGAATCAGTTCAGAGAATTTTAAATTGGAGTTCAAATTAGCAGAGATTAAACTTATCTTTGAATTGTTTATTGTAGTTGAAGTCTGTTGCTACTTTTGATTTCTGATGAAGTTGAATCTGGTATTCCTGAGTTTGCTTCATCGTTGGTGTCACCAATAGTATCAGTTGAGGTTATGTAAGTTGGGGAAGAACAAGTACCCTATCTTTTAAATTCTTCATTAAATTAGCTTCAAAATTTTAATTCAACCACCACCCATTTCTTCTTCACCCATCAGTAGCATCATACCATTACCAATTGTATGTTATCTTCAATTAGATTCCAAAATCCCTAATTTCGGATAAACTCTGAGTATCCCTAAATCTTCCAGTATCAAATCCCTATGTATCAGGTTGGATAAATCCATTAGACATCCCTGTTTCTAGCGCCAAATTGTTTGTGCCAAAAATTTCTTCAACACAAAACAACCAAAATCATCAAAAATCAACCAAAAGAAGAGAAGAAATTGAACACATCATTTAACGTGGTTCGGCTATGAATAGCTTACGTCCACGGGTAGTGAAATTGAAGGGTTTTTATTGATCAATTGAAGGTTACAAATACAGAGAATTCCATTGAAGTTATCATGTTTACAGTGAGATTTTAGTTGGAGAAGAAGCCTCTTTTCCCTTTTTCCCCCCCTTTTTCTGTTCTTCTTCTTTCTCTTTTAAAAGAAAATTCTTCAGCTTGGGTCGATGAGTCACCCAACTTGGGTCGATGAGTCACCCAACCCTCTTTACGTGGCGTCCTCTAATCGTCCCATGTGTCGACCTAATCTCTTCCAGATATTTCCATGTGGCTTCTCCCTATCCGTCCACTTATCGATCTAATTTTCTTATCCTACGGGACTGGTTCGATCCATGTTTCGATCCTTGGTTCGATCCCTGGTTCGATCCCTGGTACGATCCAACAGCATTTCGATCATGCATCGGGACATCTTGTACTCCACTGATATTGCTGCCACATGTCAAGCAACTTTTTGATACTCACATTGGGTATGCAAAGGAATGAAGCCGAAACCCATAGTCTGTCGGCTCCTTCTTTCTACTCAATAGTAGCTAGCATATTTTAGGCTTAATTCATGTAGTCTCATATTAATCTTACCCCATTCATGTTTTTCGTCCACAAGTTCTCTAAATCTCTTCCAAAGTTGATGCTTTTGAGTAAATTTTATGTTTTGTGTTTATGTTGTAGGAACAATAAATGGGGTTATGGCCGTTCCACGACCTTCTCTTAAAGGCATATCAGGGGTGAAGTTCCATTCAGACACATTTTACCGAAACACAAAAAACCTTTACATTTTCAGTTGGTTACTCTATGAAATGGCCTGTGCCGTTATGGTAGATTGCAAGAAATACTGCAAAAGAAATAACATATATTACTTAATTTTTAAAATTAATTAAATTAATTCAACTATACAAAATTATTTGTTGTATTTTTTGGGACTCAATACTATAACAAATTACTATAAGGTGTCACATAGTAGAAAAGTGGGAAATATATGGTTCGTATTGGTTGTTACATAAAGAACACATTACACAGATTAGAACATTGTGAAATAGGTCCATATGATGTTAGAAATGGAGTGCATGACTTAGTTATTGTAACTCAAAAATGACTATGGACTCATCCAATTTATAAACCTAATATGCGTTAACTGTTATTTTGTATAAATATAACAAATTTAAACTATTAACCATCTTAGTAAATGTCATTGCTTTACATTAATCGATATGAGCACTAATAGGACTAATTGAAATAAGTTAAGAAATTAACAAGCGACAATACACAGAATAAACCTGAATCCATGCCGTAACGTGGCTTCTCATAGCATAACAACATGGCCGATCGAATAAGGATAACTAAGTTGTTCGGTTAATAGGTTGTATTGATTTCCGATTTTATGGATAGTAAAATTAATTTACTTTCTTTATCTCTGAGTGATATTATATCAAATTCTTTTATTGTTTTAAAAAAACTAACTATAAAATATATCCCATACCGCTACGGCATAGGTTTAAACCAAGTTTCTAATAAATGACACCCAAGAGAAAGAAATAGAATCCAGAACTGACGAAGAGGTAAGCTTTCTTAATGAAATCAACTTGCCTATAAGTAAAGGATATATTAATTGTAAATGTGGTTAGACTTTATAAATTTTGGTATTTTTTTGTTATCTGTAAATTTGGTTCAACTTGGATAAAAAACTATTATTTAATTTTAATATAAGAAATTATATTTTAGTTGGTTCCGTGGGTCTGGTAATATTGGTCCAAAAAATTGTTATTTGATCCTGAGTGAATATTTATTTACACGGGAGGATATCATCATTTTTTAAATAGTTATTATAATTTTTTTTTATCTTTATTATATTTTCTGTTTTCTTAAAAAAAAAAGAACTTAAAAATTATATATCTTTTAAATTATAAATCAGAATTTAATATTTTTTATATATTCGAAAGCTCTCGACGAGATATATACAATGATCAATACTAATTTCACTATTTTTTAAAATATTAATTTTCACGTTATCGTATAGCTAAAAATCAGTTCATATTTAAGTTTGAACACCATTAGAGAGTTCGCATTCATAATTTTCCACTGACACATGTCATCATCTCATTTACACACCATCTAGACCATTGGATGTGTCCCTAAAGCCACGTGGATCAATGAAAGACAAGAAAGACATAGAGGTCATTTAATAGAAAGATAGGACAGGAGTCCCTTCAGTGAATATTATGCAAATCCTAAGCGTGCATTTGACACATGTGAATTGGGGTATGTCTCACTTTTTTTATACGTACAAAGTCACATCATGTGTACGACATTAACCATCTAACCTAGCTGCTTTGGATGGAAAAATTGACAGCCGACAGCGGGATAGTTTTCTATAAATTTAAAATTAAAACCGGGAAAAATTCCCAAAATTATATTTGAAATTGGGATGTATTTCCAACTTTTCCTAATAAAAATGATTTTCTTCTAAGTCGGTCATTCAAGAAAAGTGTTGATCAATTGGCCATCCATGATCATAGTAATAACCGACTAGGATTCTTTGGTTATAACCTTGAGAAATGATTAAACTTGTTCCAATCAATTTTCATAAGAACTTTTTTTTTCTTCTTGAATTTTATTGGACCAAAGGCGGAGGAAAAAACAACCCCTGCTACGGATGTGGGGTGATACAGAGACCAAGTAAATGCTTGGAGGTAGAGTTAGTTTGCTTTTGCATCGCCAACCCAAGGATTAAGAAAAGAACCCACATTTTAACGATACCTTTACAGATTGAAGGATGCTCGGATTAAATATGTTTGGGGTATCCTAAAACTATAAAAAGATTGAATTATCTCTTTTATATTTTATGTTAATTTTTACATTATTTTTTTTTGGTGATACTTCTAATTCATTACCCTTCCAAACATAATTTTCTTTGATCACTTTTACTTTACCAATTATAACTTTTTTCTTTTCGATTTGAGAAACCATCAACAGTCGACATAGATAATTGATGAATTTATATCAACTGTACAGGTTGTTCTTCATCTTGAAGAATATAATCAACCGCCGATACTGTACATTTGTTGATACCATGCCAAAAATTGGTAGTGTTTTTCATCACAAAAAGTCGCCACGATATTCATTACATAAACAGTACCGACGGTAATAACAATTCATAAACCTTAATTTCAAGAAAAAAAATCACAACTGTTGTTATAGTAGAAAATTTTCAACCATGTCGGTTAAAAAAAGTCAACAAAAATTGAGATGGTGTTCATCCGTTTCCATGCCGATTCTAGACATACAAAAATAAAATTTTCTAAAAATATATATTAAAATAAATTTTATTTAAAGAAATTTAAAATTTAAAATTTAAAATTTAAAATTTAAAATTTAAAATTACAAAATAAATATAAAATTAATAAAATTAAAATTAAAAGTAAAGGGTAATTAGATCTTTATAAAAAGAAAAAACATATAGATAAAAGGTTTTATATTTACTTCAAAATATTTTGTTTTATTCAGGATCCCTCAGTTAACGAGGATCCCCAAATATATGTTCTAAGAAAAACGTAATATCTGTTCCGTTTTAGATAAAGGGAAAGAATTTTTCCGAGTCCCTTGTCTCTTTTCCCCGGTTGTTTTTATAAACGTAGTATATTATTCTCTATCCCATTTTTGATTAAACGTGGTATATTATAAATAAGGAATAAAAAGATCGAAGGTTTAAATATTTTAAAAATTAATATTATAATATATTTTTAGAAAAAATTTAATTTTTTTTTTAATCTATATAAAAATACATAGAGCTTTAACTAAAGTAGCCCTGAGAAAGTACCAATTTAATACTACGACGTAGAGACTGGAGAGAGGAATCACTTATCACCTTATCTAGTGAATGGGCGCAATTTGGCACATACTCTGTCTTTGAACGTAGACGATATGTCTGACTATACATATCTGATGTCTTCCGCCACCCAAAAAAAAATTAATCATGACTACACCACCCATGACATTGGCGTTGGATTTTACAATACGGCTATAGCTATCTGCCCCAGCTAGCAGAAGAAATTGATAAAACATGTCTTTCACCCCTCAAGTAGCAATCCAACTTGTCTCTCCTAGACATATAGCCGCCTAGAAAATATATACTCCAAGACTATATCTCTAGGAGAGAGATACAAGACTATATGTCTGAGTACTTTTTTTTTTTAAGCAGAAAATATATACATATATGCGGATACATAGAAACATACAGAGATCTAGAGATAATTGAGATATGAGCTGTGAAAGTGGAATCCCATACATTGATTTCAGTAAAGATACAAAAGATTTAGTAGAAGGAAGTGAAGGATGGAAGATTTTATGTCAACAAGTTGGAGAAGCATGTGAAAATTTTGGATGTTTTCAAGTAGTGTATAATCAGGCACCAGCTAAAATACATGAAGAACTTCTTATAGGAATGAAAGAATTGTTTGGTCTTCCAGATGAGACTAAAGAGAAGAATGTTCATTCTAAGCCTTACCGTAAAACTGGTTACCTAGGCAAGATTGAAACAGTTCCTTTGTTTGAAAGTTTGGGTATAATCAATGCACACATCCTTGATGAGGCTCGAGCATTCACTGACCTTATGTGGCCCAATGGAAACCCTGCGATATGGTAATCTTCAATTCATTTTTCATTCTCTTGCCTTAATTGACTATCCGATAATCTTTTAGTTGTTTTTCTCTCTCCTTTTCTAGTACAAGCAGTGCGCACGCGCAGACAACATTATTTTTCACGTCTATCTTTTCCTCTTTCTTATCAGATCCTATATATTTTATTTTTATTTTTATAAAAAAAAGCAGATTATGTGAATTAAATTTCATGACTTTATTATTTATTTAATTTCTTCACCATCGTATAAATCAATCGATGATCAAGATCAAAATGAGATTTTTAAAACAAAAAAAGTATAAATAATCATCCATTCATTTACATCTGATGGAAAAAAATTAAATATAAAATTAAATTAAAAAATTTAAATTAAAGTATCTATTCCATTTATAAAAATTATATTTTTATAAATTTATAATATGTTTATATATAAATTACTCGTTCTGTTCCAAACAAATTGATAGTATCTTTTTTTCAAAAATAAAATTATTATATATCATTCTAGATGTTTTAGTCCCTTTTTTATTTGTTGAAGAGAATATTCCATTTGGTCAACTAAAATCGGCTACGATTTTGATCTTGGCCTTGCTTTCCTCGAGGAGGTGGAGATTTTTCCGAGCAGCTAACTCACGTTGACTGAATAGTTGACTTGGTTAAATAGTTAATTTAAACCAACTCCAAGCGCTCACTCTATTTATCCATTAATTTTGAATCAACCAATCACGTACCATTTACTAACATAACATTAGTCACCTCAATCTAATTCCTACTTTTATTAACTTGATATTACGTTCTGACAGTCGGACTATACACTCTGCGGCAAAAATGCTACAAGAACTTGAAGGAGTCGTCCGGAAAATGATTTTTGAGAGCTTAGGAGTAGACGATTATTATGACTCAAACATCAAGAATAGCGATCATGTATTTCGTGTCCTGAAATACAGAGCTCCTCGTAGTGATGAGTCGGACATTGGTCTACCACCTCATACCGATAAAAGCATCCTAACAATTTTCTATCAAGACATAAACGGACTCGAGTTTCTCTCTAGAGAAGGACAATGGGTTAAGACGCAGCCTGGCACATTCACAGTTATTGCAGGTGAAGCTCTCATGGTAAGAAATGGCGCCTTCGACCCCTTTACATTATATGCATAACGTAGTAGTTTTTATTTATAGTCCAAAATTCCCTTTTTTATTTTAAATGTTGATGTTGCCAGTTGAACCTATGTATATACGCATGTTTAGAATTTTGAAACCTAAACCTCTTGCTTTCTAATAATAAGTGTGATGATCAAGTCATGAACCATATGATACATTGGAAGGCGAATTACTGACCATTGAGCTTAATAATGTAAGTGTAGGCCTGGAGCAATGGAAGAATACATGCGCCAACACACAGAGTTATTGTGAATAGTGAGAAAGATAGATACTCTTATGGGATATTTGCAACACCAAATGAGGGAGCAATAGTTGAAATCCCAAAAGAACTAATAGATAAAGATCATCCTTTACTATACCGACCCTTCGACTACATGGAGTTCCTCCGATACTTATATGCCAATTTTCATCTCGATAGTCCTCTCAAATTATACGCAGGCGTCGGTGCAGTTTGATTTCTTGTATATAATAAAAAGACTACTACTACCGTTTTAATTGATATTCTGCTCTTGTACGTGTTTTATTTGTTAATTAAATAAATTAAGCATATTGTGGGTATCTTAATTAGTATTGTGCAGTGTGCACCACCATAGTTTCTTTTCTATTTTTGTATTGTTAGGATCATTGTTATACAAAAAACAAGAACACACAAGATTTTTACTTGGTTCATCCAAATTAGAGTACCTCCAAAGAACGGTTGTAGTTTTTATTATGATCTCAAAAGCAGAGTTCCAGAGGAATATAACGATGATAATAATAAGATACAAACCCTAGTTAGGGAAACTCTCTATATATAAAGACTATTGAAAATCCGGGCCTATCGGCCCGTCCTTCCGTTCCATAAACAAACCTCTCAAAAAGTTTCATTTAATTTTCCAACGGGCCGCTAGTCGGATCGGGTCAAGTGCGAAACCGGGTCGTGCACTACCAGGATCCACACAAACATAACAATCTCCCACTTGGGGACTAGTCACATCACAACGCGCCCTAACTCCACTCTGAACAAACTTCAAAACACACCAATCACCACAACAACTCTCTTAACCAATCATCAAGCTCGAAGACCCACTGAAGCTGCACACAACTTCAGTTTCTCAAGGGTCACTGGTTTTGTCAAAATGTCTGCTGGATTCTTTGCTCCGTCAATCTTTTCAAGTGTCAACTGACCATCTTCTATCAAAGATCGAATGAAATGATATTTAATATCTACGTGTTTGGTTCTGGAATGGTATGCCAGATTCTTCGCTAACAAAACAACAATATGACTATCGCTATGCAAAACTCCATTTCCTTTTTTCATACCCAATTCGCCCAAGACGCGTTGTAACCATATAATCTCCTTGCTCGCCTCGGTAGCAGCAATATATTCTGACTCTGTAGTAGATAAGGCTACTATCTTCTGTAAATTAGAACCCCATCTCACATCAGTACCACCCAAAGTATACACATACCCAGTAGTACTCTTTCTACTATAAACATGTCAAGCCAAGTCAGCATCAACATAACCCTGCAACTTCATACTAGAACCTGTGAAACAAATTGATGTATCTACGGTACCCTTCAAATACCGAAGTAGCCACTTAACTTCCTCCCAATGTTGCTTTCCTGGATTACTCATGTACCTGCTCACAGCTTCCCACTGCATGTGCAATATCTGGTCTGGTGCAAACCATGGCATACATAAGACTCCAAATCGCCGATGCTTAAGGAATCTTCTTCATATAAGCCTCATCTTCTACTGTCTTAGGTGACTGGTCTTTGGTTAGCTTAAAATGGCTACCCAAAGGCGTGCCCAATGGTTTGGCACTCTCCATGTTAAACCTCTTCAGAATCTTGTTCATATATTCTAACTGCGACAACTTCAAGGTACCATGATTGTTATCTCTCGTGATCCTCATACCAAGAATTTGCTTTGCAGCTCCAAATCTTTCATTGCAAACTGCTTTGACAGTTTCTTCTTTAGATCATTTATTTTCTCAATGCTAGGCCCTGTAATAAGTATATCATCCACATATATCAGCAAAATCATAAAAGTGTTTTCAGACCTCTTTATGTAGCAACAATGATCTGATTTGCACTTAGTGAAGCCGGTGGTACGCATAAACTGTCAAACTTCATATACCACTGCCTTGGAGCTTGTTTCAAACCATATAGGCTTTTATTCAATTTACAAACCAGATTATCTTTTCCTTGTGTTACGAATCCCTGTGGTTGCACCATATAAATGTCTTCCTTCAGATCACCGTGAAAAAATGCAGTCTTCATATCTAACTGCTCAAGATGTATGTTTTGTGCAGCCACAATTCCCAAAACCAATCCGATTGTATTTAGCTCCACAACTGGAGAAAAATATCAGTGTAGTCTACACCTTTCTTTTGCCAAAAATCCTTCACAACAAGCCTGGCCTTGTAACGTGTACTCCCATCATGCTCTTCTTTTAATTTGTACACCATTTGTTATGCAAAGCCTTCTTCCCTTCTAGTAGCTCGGTTAGCTGCAAAATCTGATTCTTGAGCAAAGAATCCATCTCATCTTTCATAGCTAACTCCCACTTGCTCGAATTCTCAACTTGCAAAGCTTCAACATAATTTTCATGTTTACCTCCATCTGATAACAAGATGTGCTGAAGAGAGGGTGAATAACGATCCACTGCCTTGGGTACCCTACTGCTTCTCCTAAGAGTGGGAATCAGAGTACTGGGGTTTGGAGAAACTGGACTACCCTGCTCTATCTCAGGCACTTGGTTTTCCTGGTTCTGGACAACTTTCTCCTGTATACTGATTTTAGAAATCTCACCCAAATCAACATAAGCAGAATCTTTTACCTCTGGTGCCTCTGGTTCTTCAACTCCATTTGATTTGTCCTTTTACATAACCTTTTCATTGAAGATGACATTCCTGCTTCTGATAATTTTTCAATTTTCTGCATCCCAAAATCTATAACCAAAAGCATCATCTTCATAGGCAATAAAGAAACATTTCTTGGATTTGGGACAAGTTTGTTTCTAGCATTGGAATCAACATGTATATATGACAAGCATCCAAATACTTTCAAAAAAGAAAGATTTACCTCCTTACCACTCCATACCTCCTCTGACAATTTGAAATTCAACGAAAATGATGGTCCTCTATTGATCAGATAAGATGCAGTGTTGGTTGCATCAACCCAATTTTTTTTTGGCAACCCAACATGCAACCTCATGCTTCTAGCACGTTCATTTAAGGTCCGGTTAATGCGCTCAGCTACACCATTCTGTTGTGATGTCCCTGGGATGGTCTTCTCCATTCTGATTCCATTTGTAGCACAATACTCTTTGAATCCACCATCAATATAATCACCCCCATTATTTGATCTTAGGCACTTCAGTTTCAAACTTGTCTTATTTTCTACCAAAGCCTTCCATTTCTTAAATATATCAAACACATCACTTTTATTTTTCAGAAAATAAATCCATACCTTTCTAGTTGAGTCATCAATAAATGTGATTTAGTATAATGAGCCACCAAGTGATGGAACTGGAGATGGTCCCCACAAATCATTATGCACCAACTCTAACTTTTCTGGTTTTGGAGCTCTACCGCGTTTGACGAAGCTGACTTTTTTCTGCTTACCAAGAATACAACTCTCACACATACCAACATCAATGTTCTTCAATTCTGGTAGTTTCCCGTTTGACTGAAGTACCTTCATGCCATTCTCACTCATATTCCCAAGCCTTTGATGCCATAGAGTATCACTAGATTCAGCAACTGCAACTGTATCTACTGCACTTGTATCTACTTCTGCCAGGCCAACAATAGACAAGTCTCTCGGACTTGTATACATATAAAGAGTACCCGTCTTGTAACCACGACGGGTACTCTTTATCATCAAGCTTCTAGCTTCCCAATAGAAATTAGATTCCTCTTTAACCTTCTATCTACCACTACCAAAAATAAACACCATTCCCTTAATCATCAAGCTTCCCAATAGAAATTAGATTCCTCTTTAACTGTGGAACATGTCTAACCTTGTGGATTCTCCAGACTATTGCTTAAGCTTGATCTCTCCAATGCCTACTATCTGAAGTGGTTTATTATCAGCTAAATAGACAGTCCTATAGTTACTTGCAGTACAGTTAACAAAAAGTTCTCGGCTTGAAGTCGTATGCCAAGAAGCTCCTGAGTCGAGAACCCAAGAGTCCATGGGACTTTCAACAGAAAGAAGTAAGGCATCTTGCAATGTTTCTGTAATAACATTTTCACTTTCATTCAAGTTCTTCCTAGGTTCTTTGCACCACTTCTGTATGTGGCCCATATGGCCCCTGCTTCGCCCTCTTCTTGATTTAGATCTTCCTCTGTTCTGATATTTCTGAGATGATCTGCTTCTTGATTCGACGTTATAGGAAACAATATTATTCGAATACTCACCAGAATCCTTCCTTCGAACGTCTTCACCCAGAATCAGATCGCGTATAACATTATACTTTAGCTTCTCTTTGCCGGCGGAATTACTTACGACAGTTCTCACAACTTCCCAACTGTTGGGTAGAGAAGCCAAAAGGATTAGGGCACGAATTTCATCATCAAATTCGATCTCGACAGATGATCGAGCATTCACGATTTCACTGAACTCATTCAAGTGCTTTGTAACAGAAGCGCCCTCTGCCATGTACAATCTGAATAACTTCTTCATCAAATGCACCTTGTTGTCCGCCGACGGCTTTTCATACATACTCGTCAAGGCCGCCATCAGACCAGCAATGGTCTTTTCTTTCATAACACTGTGTGCAACTGACTTGGCTAGGGTTAATCGAATAACCCCTAGAACCTGTCGATGCAGGAGTTTCCAATCTGCCTAGGACATCCCATCTGGCTTCGTTGAATCCAATAGAGGTTGCTGCAAATTTATCCCATAGAGATAATCTTCAATCTGCATCCTCCAGTACGCGAAATCTGACCCATCAAACTTTTCGATTGCGTTTGCAGATCTGATCCCTATCGCAGACGATGTCGACGCCCCTTTCTCTGTCGTTATGTCGCCTTCTCCTTCTGCCATCGATTCTTCCTAAAATTCTTCATGAACCTTGCTCTGATACCATTTGTTAGGATCGATGATATAAAGAAAACAAAACGGAAAAACAAGAACACACAAGATTTACTTGGTTCACCCAAATTAGGCTACGTCCAAGGAGCGGTTGTGGTTTTCACTATCATCTCAAATACAGAGTTCCAGAGGAATACAACGATGATAATAATAAGATACAAACCCTAGATAGGGAAACTCTCTATAGAGGCTATTGAAAATCCGGGCCTATCGGCATGTTCTTCCGTTTCATAAACAAACCTCTCAAAAAGTTTCATTTAATTTCCCAACGAGCCGCCAGTCGGATCGGGTCAAGTGCGAAACTGGGTCGTGCACTACCAGGCTCCACACAAACATAACATATATAGCATATAACACTGGTATTCATATTGTATTCTCTTCGGCCTCATATGATTAGCTTATTAGGCGCCAAATCAAAGAAAAATTAAGTTTAATGAGTTGTTTCTACAGTACTATTTAGGTTTTATATTTCCAATACATGGTCCATACATATATATATATTATAGAGATGTATATTTTGACAAAGAAATGGGAGAAAAATACACAACAGAGCTGTCGCTAGCTCTTGCCCATCGTAATTACTTTTTTTTATTGCTTATTATATAGTGTTAGTATTTAAAAATTACTCCTAGAAAAAATAATATACTGTTAAAGTACTTCTTTAAATTCACAAATTAAAATTGTATAGGACAAGCCTAAACCACGATAGTCTCCGTTCTATCCTGATTTGGTCACAAGGAGAGAAAATAGATTGATCTTAGGGAGGGAAGCAGAGAAAGTTGAAGGAAAAAGGTGTAATGAATTGTGTGTAGATATGTTGAACTTGAGAATAACAAAGCTTGTAGAGAATGATAAGCTTTTCTATTTTCTGAATGGGTTAAATAACCGATTTATAATAGTTTGGGAACACATGTATTTCCTTGTAAATAGTGGATCTAGTGAAGAGATGGAGAGATGAAAGTTATGGGGATAATGGTATAACCGTCCATAATTCCCTGGGAAGTTTCTGGAAACCATTATTCCGATATCTCCTCAACTGTTATAACCGACCGCTACTTTGTAACTTTCTCATCATGGGGTGTTGCCATGCCGCTGTAGATGGTGGCTTTTTGACAAGGATAAATTAGTAAATCACCTCTCAAGGCTCTGGTCTGAGAATACTGAACTATTAAAATTCTGAATATCTCAGGCGCATATCCCTGACCTTTCTCTATATGTCTGGCCAACATATATAATTTTAGATCGACGAATTTAATCAATATTTATCACCACACAGAATCATTTGAACAACACTGACGCACACGACAAGTTTCCCATATATTCTATAATTTTTATATAAAATCTCTTAGGCTCCTAGATATATTGCACACTAGTATATAACAAATTGAGTATTATTTTCGGGTGTTATATTCCATATTTGAATCCCCAAAATTACTTACGTTAATATTTATGTTCAAATTGAGCAATATTAACTTATTAAAATATGACATTATAGCTTCTACTAGCTAAAAATCATTGATCCTTTGCTTAAAGAGACAACCAATGCAAAATGAGTAAAGGAATTCAAAAAGGGTTTTAAAGCGCTTCGCAACACTCATAAACGTGTCAAAAGCGTTTCAAAATTCCCCAACCCTAATTGGGTTCGAAAATAAAAATCGTAACATCTGTAAACGTTGCAAAAACGTGACCGAAAGTATTCCAAACCATAATTAGGGTTTGAAGATGGATTAATAACACTTATATCGTTTCAAAGGTGTAAAGAAAAGTATCTTTTAAATTAATTAGAGTTTGAAAAAAGTTTTGCAACATTTATTAATGTTGCAAAAGTGTGACAAAAATCTCAAGCCATAATTTTTTCGTACGTCTAGCTCTCTAACTCTCTGGCTCACGCTCCTGCTTCTTGACATATGACTTGCATGCCTACTCAAAACAAAGTGTGGACATCACGCTCTATTCTAAAATTTACTTTTTTACCCTTAACATGTGAGGCTGAGTACAAAGAGTAAAAACGTGAACTACTAGCCTTCTTGGTAAAACTCTTTAAAACCTTAATTTTTAAAGAGAGGGTGACATCTCTATCTCTCTTGCTTCCTATGTGTATGCTATTTAAGCAACTAAGCTTATGCAACTACTTTCAAGACCTTCAAAATAGAATCAAGTCCACACAACTTGTATTTCTTGTCACAAGATTGAAAAATTTACTCTTATACCCTTAACATGTGAGGATGAGTATAAATAGTAAAACATGAATGTCCTGCTTCTTATAAAAACGTGAGACTCTTGCTTCAAGATCCAAAATCTGGACGTTCCTCTTTTATTTTCACGTAAAAGCAAGCTTGACGTCCCTCTTCTATTTTCACGTGAAGACAAACTGTTCCTCTCCTCTTCTATTTTCACGTAAGAACAAATTGGCCTCCTCCTTATATTCACGTGAATATTCTGGTTTAAATATTTTAGGGTTTCAACAAATCTCCAAATATCCTAAAACTATACTAGGCTTCTCACAAATATTTTTATAGGAGGTTTCACTATAATTTTTCATACTCAGCTGCTTACTCTTATCAATGCAAAATTGACTAAGATGGATTCACTATTCCATATTCACAAATAAGTACACATTTCTAGTCTGCTAGACTCGTCGGTTAGTCAAGAAGGACACATTTTTTTTATTTTAGTCTGCTAGACTCATCAACTAGTCAAGCAAGACATGTTTCTTCTAGTCTGCTAGACTCATTAGCTAGTCAAGCGGGACAAGCCTTCAGTCGAGAGACTCATTGAACAGGTCTCAATTCACTTAACATTAGTAATGCTTAATACTACAATATTACACGAGATATCAAATGTCATAAATAGGGGGATATTAATTAGGGTTTTGGTATGACGGTCTATGATATATGGTGCAGCAGTACGCCTACTAAAGAGAAGTTCTGGAAAGGTCGATAGCAATTAAGTAGAGGAGTGTGAGGTCGAGTAACTGACTATTCAACCTTAATCGAAGTAGAGAGCAGCTGTCAACACCTTCTCCACCTTTTCCACTTCACCACTACTCAACCATGGACAGTTTTTTCTAGAAAAGAACTCGAGTGGTTACAATAGCTATGGTATAAATAGATGTTCAACAAATTGAATAAGGAGAACGATTTTATACAGAAGTTTTCACGCAAGTATGAACAACATAGCAATTCTGAATTTCCTGGTCGAACACTAAAGAAGTCAGGTATTCAATTGTTCATAGTTATTCACTCTGACTTTAATATTCTCTCGCTTCTCTTTCTAAGATAAACCCTTCTCCTTCTCATTTTGCGACTGAAGTAAGACTGGAACAACCATTGCTTGGTTTAGGCCAGGATTGTACAAATTGATCTTTCGAATCTAAAGTGCTTTAACAACACAAATACTTTAAGGATTGACGAATTGTCACCTCCTCACCCTACTTTTCCCAAAATAGCCTTTAATTCGTTTTTCCCCATAAACATTTTGTCGACCACGGTGGGAGATTAATCTCTCAATTGTAATTCTTCATTTTTCAAATTCTCAAGCTTGATCGATTTCAAGATGGTCTAAGGTCTGGATCAAAGATTACCTCTAACATGAATTCCGCTGGTACTAGTACCGGTACCCCAGGTAGCACTCCTCAAGCTACCAATGTCGAAAACAATACTCCTCCTCCTGAGCAGTGATAAACACGTTTTTGTGTCTTAGTTGTTCTCATAGTTATATTGCTTTTTCCAACTTTTTGTAGTAATATTATTATTTTTATTGTGTTTGTAGGTATTTTTGAAGAATAAACAATTATGAAGAAATTGGCTCAAAAAAGTGTTAAAGGCACCCGTAAATCACTAAAGGCACCCCTCTTTTGGATAAGGGCACCCCAAGTATTAAAGATACCCACTCCCTTTAAGATTCAAAATAGTTCTTGGAGGAAAAATTTATATCTCGATCTGTGATTATTTCAAACGAGATATTGGAGAAAATTTTGGGGTTAAGACAAGTTATATTATTACCTTTTAAAAAGGAGTTTTGAATTACCCAAAAGACACAAACGAATCTCGAAAAAAAAGGAAATCAGGGAGGATATTTTTCTCACGTGAAATAAAGAGGAAACTTCTTAGTTTATTGGACTTGGTTTATATTCTTTTCGATATCTGGTTAGAACCAGCAAGTTAACAACAAGAAAATCAAAGATTTGGATCGAGAGAACAACGTGAAGAAAAGAAGTTACTACAGCAAAAAAAAAGAAAATATCCCCGAGAAGATTTGGAAAAGTTATTGAGAAGATTCGAGAGAAGATTTGAGTGCTGGGGAGTTCTATAATATAAATAAGAGGAGTCGATAAAGGATTAGGGGCCGGCAGAGGCTAGAGAAGAGAGAAAAAAATTTCAGAAAAAAATTTGTTCGAGAGAAAGGAGATTAAGAAACCGTCACCGTAGCTGAATATTTCGGTCGCCTATTCTTTTATATTCAGCTCTTTTGTAACAGCAAGAAACTTTGATCTTTTTTTCTCTGCAGCAGTTATATCCATATCAAATTCTCTGTGTCAATTTTTTTCTTCATTTTAAACACTTTTTGAGTTATGTATCCATCATTTGAGAGAATGTTTGCTATGATGAGCTAAACCCCATTGTCCAGGCTTCGGCGGAAGTCATCTTTCCAATAAATATGTGGTAATTTTATTTAATGAATGTCTATAATTATTTATATTGAACTAAAAATTGGTTAAATGATTTTGATTAATTAGTTGTGTTTTCTCTTGATGGTGCATGCTTGGTCTAGGGATTTTTAATGCTTTATGCTTGCGATTAACAACTAATATTTTGAAAATATTATATTGGCTAAAGTATCACTTTGAACGTAAGAATTTCATGAAAATTGTTTTTAACTGAATTACGTAAATTAGTTAATGGTGGAATCCTTTGTCTCAGCTCTTTCTATAATATTGCTACCATCTTTTATATATATTTGATAGTCTAAAATTAGAATTAGGTCTAAAATCGAGTCTTCACAAGTCCGAGTGAACGATACTTTCTTACCACTGTTTATAACCACATCAAGAAGCACAATGAAGAAACTAGGGATGAACAGACTCCTCATACCATTGTAGAATTAATGCAGACGCAGGAAACCCTCGCAAAGACTCAAACAGTGATGGCTGCAACACAAAAGGAGGTACTCACCTTTCTCAAGACCCTTACAGAGAAATTAACACCAGCAGAATGGACTTGAAATACTTCGGAAGCAATTGTTGATGCCAACACATCAAAGTTTCACGTTCAGGATGAAGATGAAATCCGTATTCTCCTTAATCCATCACTAGAAAGAATCCATCAGCCCATCTTTGTTACTCATGAAGATTTGGAATGACTTCTCCAAGGTTGCAGAAAGGAGAGTTCATCTGCAATTCAGCAACACCAACCTTCATATCCATCTGACATGCAGAGGATCCCTCTTCCTAGGGGATATTCATCTCCTCAATTATCACTCTATGATGGAACAAGAAATGCTCGTGAACATATTTCACGATTTCTGAAAGCATTAAGAGAACATGAGTACAACCATGTATTACGCCTGAGAGAATTTTCTAAATCTCTCATCGGAAGAGCTTACACATGGTACAACAATCTTGCTCCTAACAACATTTCTAACTGGTGTGAAATGGTTAATGCATTTTACAGGGAATACTTCTTTGCGTCTGAATAAGTCAATTTTGTCGGATTTAGGAAGAACGTTTCAGCGGAGTAATGGACATCCTAATGATTATGTCAAACGATTCATAGTTCATGCCCTTGACTCCCATGACCCGAACGTGACTGAACTCCAACTGCTGGAACACTACATTGATAGAATGATACTAGTCTATCGTGCTTTATTAGAGAACTTGCGCTTTCAAATATTCTTTGAACTACATGAAGCTTCCAAGAGATCTGCTAATACCGTACCTAGTTTTCTAGAGAGGACAAGGCCTCTTGTCAAGAATAAACAAGTGCGTGAAACTCGCAGTAGTCGACGCCTAGCTCAAAGGAAATTCAATACACAACCATCTGTATGTACTGTGACTAAAGGAAATAAAAGGAAATCTCCAGTATCAGAGCAATATTCAAAGTGTGTTGCACCATCAACGTTCCCAACTCTGGCACCACAGGAAGGCCGACAACCTCGAAGACCTAATCAAGCAGCTGCAGCTCCACCACCAGCTCAACGTCAACAACAACAACCAAGAGAAGCTCCAGCAGTCGTAGACCTTCCCCTCCCAATTGAAAAAGTAATTGAACTCTTGGAAGCTTGAATTCAAGATGGTGTCGTCAACTTACCCCCTATTAGACGACCACCAACAGAGGAAGAAATGGCAAATCCCAAATACTGCCACTTCCACATATTTGTCAATAACCCAACAAGTGAGTGTTATACCCTGAAGCGAATAGTCAAAGAGAAAGTCGAGTCAGGAGAGATTGACTTGGGGATTGAAGGTATACATAAGAACCCTCTCCCTATCATGCATTTTACCATGTCTTAAGATCCTACTAATCAGGTAGTCCAATCTCTAATGCAGCGAGTATGTGAAATCCTCTACCTCTTGAAGGCTTAAGGCAAAGACTTATTCACTGCTCTTAATCACATCCTGTCTGGCAGACCACTACCTCCACTAAATAAAAGAAAAACACAAATTGAACCTGCACAGATGAACAAAGATTGAGAAAAGTGTGATTGGAGAATTCTCACTGCTGCTAGCCTCAGAAACACTGAATTCAAGAGATTCCTAATCGATTCAGGCACTACAATAAATATTATCCCTATCAAGAAAATATGAGTTATAGGGATCACACGTACTGAGGTTGTTCATGCGCCCACCACTATTTAAGATCCGGAAGAAAAACCTGTGAATGCTTATGGTTTTATTGATCTTGCAATTCAAATAGGTTATGCCTGTGCTACAACCAAATTTCACATAAAAAAAAGAGGATATAAGTTATAACATGATCCTGGGAGGCCCATGGCTACATGGCAAGAAGACTACGTCTACTAAGACACCTCCATCGCCAAGTCTACCTCAAGCAGACGTCTCAATATTTCACTAGAAGTTTGTGACAGACGATCTTTTTATGTATTTTGAAGAACACCAAGTCTTGGAATCCATGAAGAAGGAGTCAGTAGAAAATGAAACATCGTATGTGGAGAGGTATCATGCTCAAGTAAAACTTACTGAATTCATCTCTTTACCCCTTAATGTCCCTCATGCCTCCTATAGCCGGGGACTTGAATTTGCTGGAAAACTCAACTCTACTTTAGTTAGACGTTATGAATGGATAACCTCACCTCTTCAGTATTATGCTAAGTGAATAAAGCAGACTCCTCCCCAAAGTCAACACAAAATTTAGTCATTTATCAGTCATCTGATGTTTAATCATGTCAAAGAATATCATGAATATTTTCCTGTGACACTACAAGAGTGTCCATACGTGCCACAACACTCTAAGAAGGTTCCTACACCTCCGTATGCATGGAATACAAGAGATTATGCATAAAAAAAAGAAAGACCCTACCAACAACACATATTCAGAGCTAATCCAGTGAGAGTTAATGATTTTCAAATAGGAGACTGGGTCATGAAAGAAGCAAGACGCAAACTTCACTCTAAGACAAGCTCTGACTGAGAACGGATGATTGATAAGACTATTGTTGGTTAATACTACAGGTTAATTGATTAAGATGGAAAATTGGTAGAAACGGCAATACAGGAGAAGTGGATCAAAACATTTGGCACTTGAAGCATCCCGAGTTATTTTTTAATTCTTTGTAATTTCAATTCCTCCAAAACTTATGCAAGAAATTTGCATTCATTGTCAAATTCCCTTTCAGTAACTGAATTTCAATTCAATTCTTTCAAATCCTTGTCAATCCGAATATAAACCCATTCAATCATACCTACCAAACATCCAAGCATTCAAAAACAAACCAAATAAACAAAATCAAATAAGTATACCATCTCTTTAAAGTAAAAAAAAACAACAGAAGTGCAGGATGAAGCTTAAGAGAGACCGGTCAATAATGGTTCATCTCTCTTGGAGAGGGCCTCCTTCATATTATTGAGAGTAGCCTTTTTAAAGTATAGTTCTTGAGTCAACCTTTCAATCTCTGCCTCTCCTTGCTCAATAAGGTCAGAAGAAGGAATCATGCTTGCTGCCGCATGTGACTCCTTGATAGTATTAATTGCACGACTAAACCAAGCTATGTCGAATTCAAATCTATCACATACTACCAGATGATATTCCCAATTTACGAACATCCACTCAACAACAGTATCCCTGGTCACAGTACACATTTTATCATAGAAGGAAGCACTTCACTTATACGAAAAACAAGAATGGTGGGGTCTTCATATTTCTTAGTAGTAACAATATGGCCATACTTCTGCCATATTTGAGTGTAGAACTTAACATACTCTTCTAGAACGCTGAAGCTACCGACAAACACATGTTTTGGAAGTGGCTTACTAAGTGGAGGATGAAAAGGAAGACCTACATTAGGATACTCAGATACAACCATAGATTTTTTATTTTCTCTAACGTTTCTATTCTGGTCTTCTACATCAACAATCATATCAAAAAATATTTCTTCAGGGATTTTCGAGGAAGAACCGAAGAAGTAACGATTTTATTTCTGGGCATCAAAAAGTTGGGTTAGACCATCGAAAATGGACTCCGTATGCGAATTCTACAACTTTTTCAGTATAGGGAATATGTGTGAATTTTTCTAACAACGAAATTTCATGAAATTGATCATGTTTTCATACAAGTTTTCATTCAAGTGATATTTCTAAGAGATTGTAAAGTCAATTAAAGATGAAAAATCACCTGGTCATGCTCTGAGTTATTTTAAATATCAAGATTATTTCCTGAGCCATTATTCTTTTTTTCTTCTGAGGCAGGACAACTACTTTCATCACCTTCTTGAGGAGTTTTAAAATCGTCGTTTTTTTTATTATCAAATTTGTCTTCTTTCTAAAAAAATATATAATAGTAATGAGAATACAATCACCCATGCTACAAGATAAGTTCATTCAACAGGTAGAGCAAACTACTTACCTCAGGATCATCGGTCTCAACCCTTACTTTTGCTGCGAGTCTAGCTAATGGATTCAATTGCCCAAGTGGAGGTGTTAAAAATCCTCTAACAAGAAAGGAACTCTGCAAGGCAATATAAGTCAAGTAGGATGAATTTGATCATAATAAATCAAAAGTGAAAGATTCTTACTTCTGGAATAGGAGAATCAATGACGCCAGAACGAATTCCCATGTTTGTACCTAAAAATTTCTCCCAAGCAAACAATTTAGAGGATCAAAATCATACAAAACAAATCCAAATAAGTATGATATTTGTATTTTTTCTGCTTTGGTTACAAAGAGAGGAGATGTGTTGATCTTAGGGGAGGGAAGCAAAGGAAATTGAAGGAATTGTGTGTAAAAATATGTGTTGTGGAAGAAAAATAGCAGAGCTTGAGAATGATTTTCTATCTCTTCTCTGTCTGTGGCTTGTTTCTCTTGTTGTTGTTCTGTCCTTTAAAATTATCTAAGAAGCCTATTTATAATGTTTGGTACCACACACTTTCCTTGTAAAATAGTAGTAGTTGTGGGGAGATGGAGAAGTGAAGATTGTGGAATAACCGCCCACTTTGTCTCTGGGAAGTTTCTGGAAACTTCTAGACCATGACTCCAGTATCTCTTCAGCCGCACAACCTAACTTTATAATTTCCTTGCTATGGGGTAGTGCTACACCCATGTTGCTGTAAACCGCCAGACCAAAACCCCATGTTTTATCACCCCATTGTAATATGATTTGATGTCTTGTAAGAGTTAGTGGGGTCATGGCTTCAAAGTCATGAGCCTTGTTGTAAAAATAATATTTCTGGTAGACTTTATGTCAACTTCGACGTAATAATGACTTAAGTAATAGTGCTAATTTGAGCGAATAATGGAGCTATCTTGAGTGTGGGACCCAACAATATCTGTGGGATCAATGTAGGACCCAGTGGCCGCGGCACCAGCGCTACGGAGCACGGGAGCAGCATAATTGGCGTTGCACAGAGCGTTGTAGAAACATAAGGCTTGGTGTTGCACGGACCAGCCGCAACCCTCTTCCCTTTAACGCTTGTAGCCTTGTCCCCTTTAGCATCCGTAGCCTTGTCCCTTTTTAGGGTTTCGGCCAACTTGAGATTGACTAATGTCATGACCATGATTATGGCCTATTTGGGGTTTCTCAGTCTCGTGAGATTTAATAATTGGCATTTATGCCTAACTTTTGTGCAGTGCATACAGAACACCTTTAAGATATTCAGCCGTGGAAGTTTGCAATCTTGAAATTATGCTTGATGCAACTCTGCAATTAGTGCTACTATTCAGATATGGTGTATCCTTTATTCTGAATGTTCGCAATTTGTATAATCAGTATATTCTGTTTAATACAAATTGTTTGCATGGATGCACATGAAATAACGAGGTTTTTGTTGCACAAAGCTCTGAGATTTCTCTGGTGCATATATGTGATAAAGAGCTACAGGGCTAGTTTATCCAGGAGCTGAATATGTATTCTCAATTCTCTTGCCGAATGTAACATAGTAGTAATGTTCGTATTTCTGATGCTCGTCAGAAATTAACGTATATTTATTTCATGCTTTTGAAGCTAGGCAAAAAACAACAATATAAAGAGGAATATTACAGTTTTCTCCCTTGTCAAAAACTCACCATCAACATCCACCAGCACGTCTCTTCGATATAATCTCTACCACATAGGGAATGTCCCTATATTTTTCTTTCTTCTTCCTACTCCAAATTTCTCCTAACTTCTTGTCTAGTCAAAAGGAGTCGTGAAGACATTAAATGCATACAATAAAAGAAAAGGAATAAACTTGAGTACTTACTTGAGTCGGCTCAGAAGAGGCCACACGTTTACTAACATGAAGAGGCTTTAGTAGAGGATGGTTCTACAAGACCATGACAGAAGGAAAATCACGCGACTCTGGCAAATATGTTTGAACAAATTCAAAAATGCATCCATGCTCACTCTGCCAATATCTCTTATACCCGCAAGTTATTAATGGCTTTGTATCAGAAGTCAAGAATGTAAAAATCTTCCCTTCTACATCAGAACCCCGACTTAAAGTGATATTTAACCTATCTAAAGAAGGGGGAGCAGTACGACAAGAAGGAACATTTTGGTCAAACCCCATCTGACGAGCATCCCTATTAATATTATAAAATTTTATCTTGTAGGACTTCATAAATATCAACAAAAGGTAAACAGGTGTACAACTCAACATAAAAGCAGTTTCCCCAGCATCAACAATAGGATTATAAGAAGACAAGACAATACTAGGACGAGAAGCCAAAGTCTTCAGATGAGTTATACGAGGAAGCGGTGCCCAGAGACGCAGATTAGTTGATGACAGGATATCTAAAATTGTAATGAGCTCTGTATCAGACCTTGGGCGTTTGTGTGTCCAGCGAACTATCCTTACCACTTGTTCTTTATCGACAAGTTTCTTATGAGGACTAGGAGAATAATCCTTGTAATGTTACCATAGCCATGCTTGAAGGAAATCGACGTTTACGAATGTCTCCACCTTCATAAAACCGTCGGAAGAACGCATATATGATACCACATAGTCAAGGTGAGAGTATAAAGAGCCGAGGAAGAAATTACATATAGGCAGGGCCACACCTTGTGCTAGCTTGATAGAGAGAGGAACCACTATTGGTTTCATCTTGAGACGGGAACCATCATCGAATATCTTTCTTGATAACCATAGACACAAAAACGCAGCAATGCTTAACGTTTCATCTAAAACCTGGTCTGGCTTCGTTTTTCTTGTCCACCACTACCCCATCCACCAAGTAAAGAAACACTTCTCAACATCAGATTTTATATCATACTAATCCATCTTGTTCACTAAAATAAGATGAATTTGCTCCTCTTAATCATTCAAACGAAGGTCAAGCATACTTGATACGGGGAGATTTAGCAGAATAGCCACGTCCCATAAGGTGATCGTCAATTCTCCCCATCTACATATAAAAGTGTGAGTCGGGATGCACCATCGCGAAAGAAGAGCGATCAAACCACATATATCTTTTTTGAGCCAATGAGTAGCAGACACTTTAGTAACCTCATAAATCTGTGCATCTTTCAACAAAGTTACAACATGACCTCTTGTGTCCAGGATTAGTGCATCGGTCACTTTTGTGTCCAGGATCCCAACAATTATAGGAGAACAGAGTAGGTGCAACATTCACGGTCCCATTGTCAGACCTTTGTCTCTTCCAGCCACTTGAATTGTTTCTATCATTATGATGGTTTCCATTACCCTTGTTCCTGCTATCTTGGTTTTGGTAACTATTTCCTTGCCTCGCAGTACTAAAAGTTTTCTGTTTAGCCTCCCTATTCCTTAACCAATCAGCTTCCGTAACTCTAGCACTATCCACAACTTGTTGGAATATAGGAAAACAATGGCTAATCATCTTACCTCTTATATGTCCCCCTAAGCCGTTCTCAAATTTTCTAACTGACTTATCTTCATCGGATGTCATAAAGTGCCCAAAACGCTGTAAACTAATATAACGATCAAGATAATCATCTACAAGCATAGGTGAATTTGTTACAAATCAGGGAATTTCTTTATCTTTTTATGTCTCAGGTGGCCGGGAAATACATTGCATCGAACCTTTCGTAAAACTGGGCGTAAGTAAGAGTATTCTCATCTAACCCTATTGCTGTATTCTTCCACCACTTTCTCGCCTCTCCCCATAGTTGAAAAACAATAAGTTGTTTCCTCTGTACCAGAGTATACCTCATAACCACAATTTTTTTATAAATGTCTTCCTTCCACTTGTCAACTACTAGTGTGGATCAGTTGAACCTTCAAATTGAGGTGGTTTTAATCTAACAAACTTCTCCAGTAAGTTCAACCATGTTACTTAGTCTCCGGTACCTTGTGGGTTTGGACCATTAGTATTACCACCTGGCGGAGGCAGAGGCGCATTACGTTTCCCATTTTGGTTCTGAATAAGAGTCGTAATGGCAGCAATCTAGTTTGTCATCACCCCAGTCATCAATCTCATCATCTCCACAACATCAGGAGCTTCCCTATTCCTTCTACCTCGATTATTCGTCGCGGTACTGGCTCCTCTTCTTCCAGACATTACTAGAATTAAAATAAAGAGCAAAAATCAACATCCAATCTACGAAGATTAAGGAATGAAAAACAACTATAACGTCAAATGTAAGAATTTAGCAAAAATCTAAGTTCCTAAATAAAGTGTGCCTCACAACGCCACATGTCCATAAGGATCATGGGTTCTGATACCAACTGTGACAACCCTGAATCAGTAATGGTAGTCCGGCCGACCCTATCACTAATAATTCAAGATTTTACTAATCGAACGTAACGTCCACATAACTCAAGATAGTAAGGAAAACAATTATTTGAAAACAATACAAAGAAAGAACATCATTCTCATGTTAATGAGTATTGAGTCTGGTTCTAAAGATGTTCAACCTATGAAAGAAACAAGTCTTAGTGAAGCTTCGACACGAAAATGTTCGAAATATAATACTAAAAAAAAACTCTCATTAAGGTGATCGAAGCATTGTGTCTCTCTATGATAACCTTATTAAGAATAAGGAAAAAAAAACAAAGCTAAAAGAAACTACAGCAAGGAAGAGATCCTACTTCTTCCCACACTCTGCAGCAGCACGCGAGAAAACCTCCACGACTAAACTCACTTGTTTACTCTATTGCCTGAAAGGAAAATCAACACAAGGTCAAAGCCTTGGATCGCAAGTTCATTCTCAAACTATCAATTTCACTGTGAAGTAACTGAGCACCAAAGAAGCGATCCAAAACAATCATGTTTAACCATGTCAACGAGAGCCAAGAAACTGTACAAGAATAATACAACCCCAAATAAAAGATACTGCTTATCTTCGGTTGTTAATACTTTGAAAAAACATACAAAAACACATAACCCATAAACATACAAATTTATTCAACACCGGCGCTCACAAGCATAATAGATATTGTGGACCTGACCTCTCAACAAAACTGTTTAACACGGAATAGCTTCAACGAATAACAAACAAGCGAATAAGATTTCAGCTCTTAAATGAGCTCGCACACATTTAGCTTAGATCTACAGGCTGCAACATGTAATATCAGTTGCATAATCATTCAAACTGACCAACGTATTCAAGTAAATCCCAAGCTTCAACATTATACCGAATAACTAATTCAGGAATAGGTCATGCAGACATAGTCTGATGTCCCTGTCAGAAACATGGTCTATACTGGTAGGAACATGATGAAATTATTACCACACCTTTAAAACTATATCAGGGACATTTCATATAAATATTAAACAAAAGTGACTGTTAGATCTCGAGTTATGACAGAACATATATGCACAGTTCAGACAAAAATCATACAGTCGAAATCTGAAGAATATTGCCTAGTTGGGGTACTTCCTATAATCAAATTGTTATGAAATTTTTACAGTAGTATCATCGTGTAAATTGGTTTCTCATATCTAAAAATAAACTAATTATATAAAACCTAACTTCCAAACTAGAGGCATCAAACCTATTCATGTTCTAGCAGAATTATGTACCTAAGATCTCTGTAACACATATGTTTCGGGTACTTATACGTATCTGATTGGCATGAGATTTTGGTAGAATCTTTGTGAACTAGTTACGAATAACATATATAAAGAACACTACTTTATAACGGTTAAAATTTAATTTACAGTGTAAACAATACCTGGGATTTTAGATGTCATAATAGTTCAAATCAAAATTAAAGTTAGGGTTTCAAACTGAATCAGGTCCGCTATAACTAAAAAAAAATTGAAACTCAATCCTTAACAATAAGAATATATAGAGAAAGAATCAACTTTCCTTTGGCTTGAGCTCCAACTCTCTGCAATTTTCTCTAGGTTTCACTTCCGTCCCTTCTTGCTCCGGTGGACCTTTGGACGGAATAAGCTAGGTTTATATTTCCTGGCGTTTTTGAGGGCCACCAAAAACTAATTAGGGGAGACTAATAAAACAAAATAGGGTCATTTTGAAGTAATCTAAATACATCCCTTATACATCTAATTTCTATAATGGCTAATCTACCCTTGTTTAATTAGTGTTAATTTTGATTAAATAGTTGATTAATTTGGTTATAGTTAGTGTTAGATGATGAATTTGAGTTTTAGTTTTAGTATAGAAATAGGGAGTGTGTTAGAGAGGAAGAAGAAAAAGAAGAATTTTTGGGAAATCAGATTTAAACTAAATTGAATCACAAACATGGATGGGTATGAGAAAGAAGGTGGGATTGAACATGAAGAACATAGTATTGAACGTTCAAACACGTTTAGAGACGACGATTTGGGTTATTTGTTGGAAGATCCAAATTTTAGCGTGGAAGAAAGCCTAGACGATGAATCACATCAAAATGAAGATAATAATGCATCAAACAATCAGGTATTATGTTAAGAAGCTCAAAACCCAATTTGTATGCGTTTGTATGTGATTGGCAACAAAAAACATTCATTTTTGCATGCATTTAATGCCATGGACGTACCATAATCGGTAGTTTATTGTACTTCCTAAACTACCGATTATACGTCTGTTCATAAAAAATTGAACAATCGGTAGTCTCGTGAAGATTACTTACTACCGATTATACAAAATCCCCAAAATGATTTTTTTTTTTTTGAATTTTTTTTGGCGTAATCGGTAGCTTAGGAATACTTATTGACTACCGATTATGTTAGTCGCCCCAAATTGATTTTTTTTTAATTTCTGTTTGCATGATCGGTAGTTTAGGAGAACTTATTATCTACCGATTATGTTAGTCGCCCCAAAATTGAATTTCTCCAAACCTACAAATTTTTTATTTTGCAAACTTTATAATCGGTAGTTAATGGTATATAGTTACCTACCGATTGTATTATAATTGTTAGTTGTGTAACACTAAACCTCCAATTATATGTGTACAAGACTTAAGTTGATTTCTTCCTACAATCGGTAGTTTAGGAATACATATTACCTACCGATTGTAAATAATCGGTAGCATGGGAGTTTTACTAACTACTGATTGTGCATAATTGGTAGCAAGTGTACCTAATTAACTACTGATTATCATTGTCTAACTCATTGCTATTTTACGTAGATTATTGAATGGGTTAATCCTGTTGCATACGAGGGTCCTGATACTTCCCTACACTATACAAATGATTTGGTACGCTACATACCCACTCTTAACTAGTTTTTAGAATGTATGTTATATAGTTAGGCTTATGATATTTTTTTTGTTATATGCGCATTAAGACATTTGGAAGTAAGGCAGAGGCAAAGGAATGGCTTCTCAACAAGGCTAAAGAGAAGATGTGCGTTGTAGTTCAGAACAATTGCGTGAAATTTGATCAATTTGAAATGATTTGTGAGAGAGGTGGCGAGCGAAAGAGTCATATGGGAAAGAATTTTAAATACGTAAAGAATACGGATAGGATATACCGAGGTAATTCAAAGAAGATTGGATGCCCATTTAAGATTATCTTCCATAAGCTCGAAGGTAAGAAAGGAAAAGTATGGAAAAGTTTAGAGTTGCTAATGGTCGTCAGAACCACGAAGATCCGGAAAATCTTGTTGGGCACGTAATGGTTTCCAAGTTAAAACCATAGGAAATGTAGACGGTGAAGTGTATGAGGAACGTAACGAAAGCGAGTTCAATCATATCTAAGATAAATACGGACGACCCCAACAACTTGTCCTCGTTGTCTACAATTTATTCGGAGCTAGCATAGATCAAAATGACGGAATGGGATGGTCGAATGGTTATGCAACAATCTCAGTGGTTAGCCGAGAAACACGGTTACAGGTTGAGAAAAAAAGAAAGGGATGGTAAGGTGATTCGTATTTTCTTGGCACATCCGAAGATGATCCAATTGGCTCAATGCTTTCATCAAATATTGTTGATAGATGCTACTTATAAGACAAACAGGTACAACATGTCATTGTTGAACATCGCTTGCCACACTTCGGACAAATGCACATTTACTGTGGCTTGGGGTTTAATGGATGCTGAGAACGATGTGAGTTTCATTTGGATGTTGCAAACATTGAGGTTGATCTATAATGGCGAGAATTTTCCAAGGGTTATTGTAACCGATAACGATACAGGCTTGATGAATGCAATAAAGGTAGTGTTTCCGGAAGCCCAGAATTTGCTTTGTACGTGGCACATTTAATGCAACATCAAAGTCAATTGCAGACATCATATCCAAGCTAAAAAACGATTTTTTTTGTACAAACTACCAATTGTGTAAGTTGCCCCAAAATGGAAATCGAAATTTTTGGACAATTCCTGAACACTCACAATCGGTAGTTTAAAATTTGTAAATACTAGCGATTGTGTAAGTTGCCTCAAATTGGAAATCGCAATTTTTTCAAAACTCCTGAACACTCATAATCGGTAGTTTAAGAATTTATTAAACTACCGATTATCATAAGTCGCCCCAAATTGGATTCGAATTTTTTAAAAAAAATTCAACATTTTGTACAAGCACAATCGGTAGTTTAAGAATTTCTTAAACTACCGATTATCATAAGTCGCCCCAAATTGGAAATCGATTTTTTTAAAAAAAATATCAACATTTTGTACAAGCACAATCGGTAGTTTAAGAATTTCTTAAACTACTGATTAACATAAGTCGCCCCAAATTGGAAATCGAAATTTTTTAAAAAATTTCGACATTTTGTACAAGCAAAATCGGTAGTTTGACAATTTCCTAAACTACCGATTATCATAAGTCGCCCCAAATTGGAAATCGATTTTTTTAAAAAAATTTCAACATTTTGTACAAACACAATCGGTAGTTTAAGAAATTATTAGACCACAGATTATAAGTGTCGCCCCAAATTGTAAATCAAATTTTTTTCCAAAATTTATAACTCTTCCTCTTTCACAATCGGTAGGATTTAAAATTTTATATCTACCGATTGTAGCCAGAATTGAACTAAACTTTAAATTTTTTTTACAAGCACAATCGGTAGTTTAATGATCAAATTTATCTACCGATTATACTTGTTTTTTTGTCCAGGACTTTTCTTGCCATAATCGGTAGTTAGTGAACATAAATAACTACCGATTGTGGATAATCGTTAGAAGGGGAAATAAATAAACACCGATTGTTTATAATCGGTAGTTTAGAAACATAGTTATCTACCGAATATGCCGATTTTACTTAACATCCGAAGAAAAACTTTTTCACATAAATCAAACTTACTACATATTGTTCCTTAATCATGTTCAAAAAAATAAAAAACATCCGAATTAAACGAAAGAAAACACATCATAGAAACACATCATTAATCATAGAAACTTACTTAACATCATTCTTCAGATAACTTGTTCAAAATAACTAAAAACAACCGAAAACAACGACAGAAAACACAACATAGAATTTCATTAAATTCTTCCACTCCTAGTTACCCTCTTCTTCTTCTTCTTCTTCTTCTTCTTCTTCTTCTTCTTCTTCTCCTTGGTCCTAGTATTACAACCTTTTACTTCCTTTTTTCTTCTTCTCGTTCTTCTTAGGCTGATCAACAGCTTCATCTTCCTCAGTTGTAACTTCAACATCGTTGAGGGGATTGTCAGGATTGTTCAATTCACAATAAGGATCGTTCATCATTTGTGAATAATCCCGGTTATGCAGCATCAATTGACATACTTCTTCACGAGTAATCCGTAGGTCGCGTTCAACATAATTGAGGGGAGAAAAAACTTGATCTTCATCCATAAGCCTTAATCAAAATTTGAAGAACATACTTTAATGAACAAACCAAAACATGTGTCAATTAATAAGTCGTTCATTAAAAAGAGTTTTTAAAAATTCAAACTTATAATTGATTTTTTTTTCAGTGGGGGATGGCTCTCGACAAATATAAAACTATCCATGGGGAGACGTTTATGCATGAGGATTGTTATCGCATTTTGGAAGAAAGTACTTTGCACCATTTCAACCTATATGCTAAAGTGTTTAAGTGTAATCTAATGATTTATTGTATTTCATTTTCTTTAATGTTACGCGATGTATGCCTTTTCAATTCAATATGCATAATCCATTCAAATGTTAGAACATTAAACACAAGTAACTACCACTAGATGAACCGCTTAATCACTACATAATCAATAGTAAATTAAACAAAGCAACTACCGATTGTGCATAATCGGTAGCTCGGGCTCTACATAACTACCGATTGTGCATATGGACACACTACAATCGGTAGTTACAAAAAAAGATTAACTTCCGATTATGTGTAAATTTGGAGACAGGAATGCAATCGTTAGTTAATAACTAAATATAACTACCGATTATGGTTGATGTTTTGAGGAATCACTAACTTACACAATCGGAAGTTTAACCCTATACGAAAATACCGATTATACCTAAATTTTGGTCCAGGAATATAATCGGTAGTTTATGACTAAACTTAACTACCGATTGTGCAGGATGTTCATGAACAATGAAGAACATTACCATAATCGGTAGTTAAATACAAACACGAAACTACCGATTATGACATCTAAGCTTTTAGTTTAGGGATTTATACTTTTATTAGTGAAAGGTTTTGTGGTAATTATTTGATAAGTAAAAAGATATTTTAGTATTTTTACATACCCTAGGATACCCCTTAGTCACCCCCATGGGATTGGGTTAAAAAATTCGCCCCCAAATGGTTTTTGGTCGCCCTCATATTCGCCAAATTTCCTTTTCTAAAGCTAAATCTTAACTAAGGTTTACTTATGTTTACCCACCTAAGAGAGAAGTTTTATCTAACATACAAAATTATCCTAGGGACAACCTAGTACTAACAATACAAATTATAAGGGGTATCACACAATTCATCTCAGCTGGTTATACTTGTTTGTCATACCTTATTTACTTACTACTTATTTTTGACTCATAACGGACTTAATGTACAGACATCTTCCAAATTTGATACCTTATTTACTTAATTTTGACTTGTAACAGATTTATTGGATATATATCGTTCAAATGACTACGTTTCAACTGTCAAACCACTTCTTGGATAATTTGTTTTCTTATTGAGATATATTTAAGCATAAAATCTATCCTTAAAGAGTTGGCCATTCCTCTCATTTCTCTTCTCTGTTTGCAGACTATCGTGAAAAGGTTGAGAGAAGCTGGAGTGTTCATAATTTTGGTGGTTATGCAGGTATTAGGTGTCTTCTGAAATTTCTTTGTGTATGTAGTAACTGCAAGTTACTACCCTTAATCACAATTGTAAACTTAGAAAATGTTTCCTATCATATACACTTTAATGTTTCCTAGGAAATGTAACCCTTATAACATTTTTTACCAAAGAAAATTTGTTTGGAGTTGTTGTTTGTGTAGTTTGAATGATTTGTTTGTGCAGTTTGAATGATTTCAGTGAATCTGAGAGAATTGGGATAAATCTAGGTAAATGCAGGGGAAATTGGGTAATAGGGAAACTGAATTGTGACCAGGTCAGCAAAGACTGACCAACTTTTTTTTTGTTGTTGCAAAAATTTCAACGGCTAAAATCTGTTGTAAACTTTAGTACCGAAACAAGGATATCATGTCTGAAATTATTAATATGTGTTTATAAAAAAAATTAACGGCTTACAGCTATTACAATTAAAAATATTCGTAATGGCTGAGCGTTGTTGCATCACAGCGGTTGAGAATGAATATTTTAACGGCAGTATTATCGTTATAAAAAAACAGCAACACAGTGTTTCGCAACGGTTCATTTCCATTGCAATCTTGTTTTGCAACGGTACATAACTGTTACTAAACCCTTAATTTGGTGTAATATCAATATACATGTGTAACTGCCGAGTACAAATGGTGATGTGGTGATGGCGTATAAATGTGTAACTGGAGATAACACAAGTCATATGTGGCGGTGGCAGCAGTTGTGGTGGTAGGTGGTGGCGGTGGGCGGTGGTTGGAGGAGGTGATGGTGGTGGGCGGCGGTGGTTGGAGGTGGTGGTGGTTAGAAGTGGTGGTGGGTGGTTGTGGGAGGTGATGGTGGCCTATGGTGGTGGGATATAATTTTACTATACTTTAATAATTTGGATTTAGATTTAAATTTTTTTAATTAGGAGTTTGATAATATGCACTAAAATATGAATATCTTTTAATAATTTGTGGTCTAGATTTAAACTTTTTTTAATTAAGTGTTTGATATTATGGATAACTCATAGGTAGGATCATAGTCTAATTTCTCCACTTACATTCGTTGTGTGTTTCCGGCCCATACCAATATATAATTAATTACTATACTTTCTTTTTGAATTTGGGATATATTTGTTGGTGCTGTAAATATAGAATGAGTCTGTATTTCATGAGCTTGAAAAGAGCTAGACAAGGCCTAGCCTGGAGCTCATGCGAGGGATGGGTAAAGAACTTTCCATGGTATGCAATGGGCGCTTACGCCACCAGTACACACTGGATTCGCCAAACGGCCAAGCCTGTAGGAGCTCATGTAGAAAAATCAACCGAGACATTGTGGGGAGTTTGAATGAACAGGTTAGTAACCAGTTTCGAGAGGATATTTTTATCTTGTCCAATTTAGACTTGAATTTACGCGTTCATTTAGTTTCTGATTATGCATTTGAGCAATATTTTTGTATTTGCCTCCTGTCTGAGTAATTACTTTCAGTTTTGGGTCATTTAGACCTTGGTGTTGGAAACCGAGTATTTTCTATGTAAGGCAGCTAATGAGTAAGTCTTTTTTTAAATATAGTCCATAATTTTATTAACCATATTCCATTAAATATTAGTAAATTAGTTTAAACTATAATTTTAAATTTAGTTATTTTCATTTATTATTTATAGCCCATAAACTAAGGTAATTGGTACAATTCTCACAACCGAACGTGAGCTAAAATCTCATAATTTGATTCTTCAGGAATCAGATTACCTTCAAAATCCCAATTTGGATTTCATCCTCCATCGGATGCAATGGAATCCAATTAAAGGAAAACTATGTTAAAGGACTAAACTGCCCTTTAAAATATTAGAAATTAAGGTCTCTTCTTCAAAAATTTACCTGAGAAATTTGAACTGTGGTTAGAAAGTGGACAATCTAAACTTTTTGTTTCTTTTGTAAGATTTTTAAACAGATCGGGATTTTTATTTCATGGTTATGTTATTGTGATTGATTTAATTTGGGTTTCATTAAAGTATGAATTAGGGTTCGAAAAGATTTGGGAATTAGATCTTGATAAACATTTAATTGAATTTGTGATTTGATCCAATCAGTTGGGATTTAAGAACAAAAAGGATTTTCTCAAACCTTGTCTAGTTTTTGTAACCTACGGATGATGATTTTGAAACTTATTTGAGGAGATTAAAGATCGATAACTAACAGATGATTTCCAAACTTATTCGAGGGTGGTAAAGGTCTTATTATATAGTAGATTCTCATATGTTGATTCTTTTTACCGGAAAACTTGAACCAAACACTATATATCCCTTGTAATCCAATTGTCAGAATCGTATTACCTTGTAATCTGATTATCAATCTCTCATTTCTCCCAACCAAACACGGTGTAATTGTAGCTTGAAAACAAACAATTAATTATACGGAAGAGAGTAATTAGTTACACCTAAACTAGGATCAATTACTTAAAACTAATTGATACAGAGTGTTGAATCAAGAACAAAAACCAAATATTAACATTCGTATTGTACTCCTAGTAGATCTAAGTAATACTATGTAGTGTGTACAATACAGAATCAAGAAATACTTATGTAGCTATGGGAGACGACTTGGAGAGGGCATAAAATCCCAACACTGTCTAGCAGAGCAACGAACTAGTGGCATTAATAAATTAACTTTTAAAGTAATTTACTTTTAAAATAAGAATCAACTAAGTGACATGTTTGGATCGGTTATATTTTAACTTAGCTAATTTAATTAGATATGAATTATTTCTAACTCAGTAGATATATTATGTTCTATGATTTAGGCTATGGTTAATAAATTAAAAAATAATTATGGTTTATAAATAGTATGGGATATGGTCAATAAAACTATGGACTATATTTAAGAGCAGCCATGAATAATCCATAATTTTGGTTAGCCGATAAAAAATGCTAGCACAAGTCCTCATTTCATTTTTGAGGTGAGAAATTTTTTAAAGTGGTTATTTATTTTTTAATTTTCATTAGGCCCGGTTCCAAGTTTTTCAGGAATAGTGGCGTTGAGTTTCTCGACCCTTTACCTTAGGATTAGTCGGTTCTATTTCTCGATGGGGGCAGGGAATGAAAGCTGAAGCAAGATACACAGGGACTTTCTTTGTATTATCAAGGAAATCCTCTTTAATGGAAGATGTAGGAATAGTAAGGCCTATTGTTTAGTTTCTTTTGTTGCCCTTCATAAGCAAAAAGTTACCGACTATTACCATAAACCTTAAGACACACTGTCTAAAAAATTGTGATTGGTTTGATTAATATCTCCATCAATTGTAACTGATATCCAAACTCGAACAAGACCAATATATCTAATCCTTCTCATGTTAAGTAAGCTAATATTTTGTTCGTGTTAATAAAATTTAATAATAATTTAAAATAAAATTTCACAAATGTAAAAACGGTGTAAATAAATTATATTTGAAATTGAATATTTACAAAAAAGAAAATTATTTTTAACCATTAGATGATAAAACCATATCTCTAAGTTACTTAAATAGCATCCAGCGACAGAGTCAAATCTCTACCACGCAGTAAAGATTCTGCCCAAATGGACAAACTGACAAATTTATGAGTTTGCTTTATGCATAAGAACCATCCGCAATTTACAAAATTGCCGTTTTGACTATGATATTGTTGATTCCGAAGTAATTTTTAACTTTTTCCTATAAATATTGCGTTATTAATCTCTTCTTATCTTCTTGGTGTTGACATGTCGTCTACCTCATTTTTATCCGACCTAATTCTTCTACAAATTAAGGCATCTTTTTGAGTGGGCAAACAAAGCCAACTGCGGCTGATGGCTATCCCTAATCTTACTTTTCCACTTACGACTGCATGTCTTTGGCAAGTTTTCATTAATATTCAACTCACCTCAAACATGGTCATACCCTTTACATTTCTAGATCATTAGTGGGTGCAAGCTCACATTCTAAAATAAGTAAAAATCAAATACTTTTGCACAAATGTGAAAAAGTGAAATGGCGGAGAAAATGGAAATGACAAAAATGAATTAAAACTGAATGCTAGTTGTCATCATGCAGTATGCCACGCAAACCTAATTGTCCAAAACCTTCATTTGGCAACTATTGAACCATTTAATAGTTCGAGCTAACTATGCGAATTAATTATGTTGGTGATGAATTTCAT
>JAJJMC010015394.1:178483-194506 GCA_023531435.1 Papaver californicum | reverse complement strand
ACTACCCTTTTAAGTACACTGAGATACAAAGAAAAGAAAAAACCAAAGAGATATCTAGAGAGACCGAGAGATGGGTACTGTTGAAAGTGGAATCCCATGTATTGATTTCAGTAAAGATCCAGCAGATTTAGTACAAGGAAGTGATGGATGGAAGAGTTTATGTAAACAGGTGACAGAAGCTTTTGAAAATTATGGTTGTTTTCAAGTAGTGTATGATCAAGTTCCTGTGAAACTACACGAGGAACTTCTTATGGGATTGCAAGAATTGTTTAATCTTCCAGATGAGATTAAAGAGAAAAATGTTAGTTCTAAACCTTACTACGGTTACATAGGGAAGATTAAAGAGGTCCCTTTGTATGAAAGTCTAGGTGTCCACGATGCACCCAACCTTGCTCAGGTTGAAGCCTTCACAAACCTTATGTGGCCTAACGGAAACCCTGCGTTCTGGTAATCTTCAATTCTCGGTTTCCTTGGTTTTATAAACAATCTGCCTTCTGTTTATTTGTTTTTTTAGCAGAAACTAATGTAGATGATCTGTCTATGGGGTACGTAGAAATTCATATAGGTCTAGTCTAGGTTTTTGGGGTTGTTTCCGTTTCAGTGTTCCGTTTGAATTTAACGTGCCTTTAAAATGGTAGATTGGTTTGAATTCCACTATTTTTCACTTTCATGATTCGATCTCTTGTTCTGCAGCCAAACTCTAAACTCCATCGCCAAAAGGATACAAGAACTTGAAGGAATTGTTCGTAAAATGGTTTTTCTTAACTTAGGGGTTGAAAATTATTATGATTCGCATATTAAGAACAGCGATAGCATTTTCCGTGTCATGAAATACAAAGCTCCCCGTAGTGATGATGATTCGGCCGTTGGTCTCCTGGCTCATGTGGATAAAAACATCCTAACTATCGTATATCAAGATATGCAAGGACTCGAACTCCTCTCTCAACAAGGGCAATGGTTTCGAGTGTTACCAAAACCTGGCAGACTCACGGTATTTGCAGGTGAAGCTCTTATGGTAAGATTCACTTTTGCATCCTAAAACCCGTATACGCAAAATACAACAAATGATAATGCTATTCCGCCTCTAATGTGGATCATGGTCACACCAACTTCAACTTATGCACGAGATTCAGTCTAATTATAATATCTTCGCATTGGTTACTCGCATTACAAGTGCATGTCTATATACATATTACTTGCCACACTATATGGTTTGATGGTTGTCAGCAAATATGACGGCTCAATCTCTAACCTTTTGCGGAGTAATTAAGCACTCGATTACATAGTACATATACACTCCTAAGTGTATAAATTTAGTGTATTTGTTAACTATTATAAGTTTAATGTAACTGCAGGCCTGGAGCAATGGAAGAATACATGCAGCGAAACACAGAGTTGTAATGCAAGGTGCGAAAGATAGATACTCATATGCATTCTTTTCAGCACCAAAACAGGGAGCAGTGGTCGAGATCCCAAAAGAACTAGTAGACAATGATAATCCTTTACTATTTCGACCCTTTGATTACATGGATTTCATGCTCTACTTTCAAGCCAATCCTCAGCTTGATAATCCTCTTGAAGTCTATGCAGGCGCAGTTTGATTATAGTAGGACCAATAATGTATTTAACATTCTCTCGTGTGTTTCGTTAATTATGGGTATATCGTGTGCCGATATTAATAATGTGTGGGCATCATCAGCCATTACTGTAGTTTTTTCTCTATCCATATATATGTAAGTAACATCATATAGTGTTGTTTTTTAACAGCCTACAAATTTATCCACAAGCTGTACCTAGGTATACCTTGAAAGCCAACTGGAGTAAGAAATTGGGCCTTCAAAGACCTTGCCCCTTGATCCCAAGATGATGATTTATGAGTTGTAAAATGTGAGGCTTTTAAGTATTTACCAGCATTCAAGTCCCAAATATATATGTAAACACTCAGCAAATGTTGCTGAACCAACATGACATGAATACTTAGGTTTAATGAATTAGAACTCAAATTTCACTATAACCAGGGGTTTTTTAATATTAGAGTCGAAGCCAGGTGTGTTGAAACAGTAGGAAGGAAAATGAAGAAAAAGAGAGAAAGAGTACAAGGGCATGAATGACCGACATACAGCCACCCCCTAGGACAGGTGAAACAAATGATGCTATAGTTAAAAGTTAGAAATGTAATAATGGGCAAAAGTAAGCTACTGAAGGTGGACCAATTCGGTTAGTCTAAATCTAGACCATTAGGCGTAGGGGTGAGCATGGACCGGTATAGGTCAGTTTTTACCTTGTCCGTTCCAATCCAATTCATTATAGATTTTAAATTTGGTATCTGCATTCAATCTAACATCCAATGGATGCATGGATAGACTGGTTGGATGCAGATGATCTAATGGATTTGATTTATAATTAAAATTTTGTAATAAAGAAATAAAGCCAACAAAAATAACCTCTTATAAAACTTACACATCATATATATACATATATATGACAATACCCCAAGAAAACAAGTCCTTGCAACATGCACCCATTTATCATACACAAAAGTTCCCTTGTTATCTTAGAAAGCACTCTCTAAAAACAGGTTTTTACAGCTACGATCATCTTTACCATATACAAAATTTCCAGAAAACTAATTAAAATCTACTAACGGATTCAAAAAATTTCTAAACTATCCTCATATTTTCTAAAAATTACATAATACCCTTAATCTAACGGGTTTGGATGTCCAACGAATTTTCAAGGTTGCACCCAGGCCCAATCAGTAATCCGTTGCATTTTAAAAAACTCATCCGTATCCAACCCATCAACGAACGGTCAGGGTACTCATCCGTAAAAATACGATTGAACCGGATCGAATCTGCGGATTTCTAACCAAATACTCACCCCTAATTAAGCAGATATATTTCAATTTTGGATCTGACTCAATTATTTTAAAGTCCTTTTTCTTAAAAAAGATAACTCAGTCTCTTACCAAAAAAATAATTTTTTAGTCACAGGATGAACATTATTCACCCTGATGATGTCATCATTTTGTAAATAATGTGAGAACTACTATTTTCTCTTCCTTATCTTCTCTTTATATAAAAATAGAGAAAAAACCCTTAAAAATAACATATTTTTCAAACTAAAAGTTGGGATTCAACAAATTTTATATTATCAGAAAGCTCTCGACGAAATCTATACAATGAGTATCAATTCCACTATTTTTGAAGTTTTAATTTTTCATGTTACCGTTTAACTAAATATCAGTACTACAATCTGTCGTTCATATTCAAGAATGCATATCATTATAAAGTTTATATTCAAAAATAAATATCAATAATGAGTTCATTTCACACAATGAACTCAACTTCAAAAGTATTTATACCATTAGAGTGAATTACAGTTACGAGTTCATTCTACAAAATGAACTGCTAGAATGAACTACCATTTACGAGTTCATTATACAAAAAAATTGCTAAATTGATCTACTTACGAGTTCATCTTAATTAGAATGAACTAAAATTTACGAGTTCATTTGCTAGAATGAATTTCCATTGCGCGTTCATTTCACAAGATGAATTGCTAGAATGAACTTTCATTACGAGTTTATTTCATAAAAGAATTGCTAGAATGAACTACCATTAGGAGTTCACTCTACAAAATGAAACTCTTGAATAATGTTCATTCTTGAGTATTGACTGCCATTATCGTTAACTATAAAAATTAAAGTTTTGAAAATAGTAAAACTGGTATTTATTGTATAACTCTCCTCGAGAGTTTTTCGAGTATACAAAGTTTGATAAATCCCTCCTTGGTATGAGCCTCCACATTGAATGGTAATGAAACCCACTCTCCCCATTGGCCGAGAAAGGGCCTTTCGGCATGGGTGATTCCGGTAGGGACACGTGGAAGCTCATGATTGGATCTAAAGATTTTGGGTCATGAAAACCCCTCATATGAATGGATGCTCGAGATAAATATACTTACACCACCTTTACACCAAATACTTACGGGGAGGTAGTCAATTAAGATTTTTGAATATTTTGAGGAACTTGTTGTTTGGGAGAATTTGAGAGAGTCTTTGCAAGTTCATAAACTTTGAGAAAATCTCAGTGACTTTCATAAGAGATTTCTAGAGACTAATCTCACTGATTTGTAGAGAGTCTTCACATATTATTGAAGAGAGAAAAAAATACTAATCAAATAATAACAATGTTTATGATCACCAGAAAAAAATTAAAATCCATTTAGTTTTTTGTTATTTAATATGATAATAAATTATTTTGATGGAAATAAATAATAAAAACTTTTGTATATTTTAGGACGAAACAAAAATATTTCATTTACACATTTTTTATAAAAAAAATGAAAAATCTTAAATAGGGAAGTCTCTCAAAATATCACATATTTTAGAGAGACTTCTCTCAAGCCTATTTCAACTAAAAATTATCTCAAAGTCTCTCAAAAACCCAAATCCATGATTTTAAAGTTTACTTCCAATAACAGAGAATTTGATAGATTTCTAGAAACTCTCTATCCAATAACAAAGATTTTCAGATATTTATAAAGAGTCTAGATCCACTAACAAGAGATTTCATATCTCTCCAGAAATCTCCAGAAATCCTAACTGACCACCCCCTTGTTAGATATAAAAGGTTACCGTAACCTGTTGTGGGTGATGTTCACTTTTAATCGATGATAAATACTTTGTTTACAACTATCCAACGGATCAGATCTTTCTCCCTAATCCTAAGAATCCTAAGAACACTAAACCCTAGCTCTTATCCTTCCTCCTCCCTTTTCAATTTCGTCCGCTGATCAATTCCTTTCTCTCTTCCCTCTTCAGTTTAATTTCTAATCAACTTTTCATCTTCTTAAATCCTCGTAAGAAACTACTTTGCGTTATCGGATAGATCACTGCACTTCCTTCGAAGAGTATGAGAATTTTCTGATCAGACTTGCGAATAACTTTATTAGGGAACTTTATCGATTGGGTGCGTGCAAAATATCATTAGGGAGACTTCCTCCTATGGGTGTCTTTAATGAATGATTCAACACATTGGCTAGAAATTTTCAAGGATTGCATAAGAACCTTGGTTGGCCATGTCTGTAATGAATGATTCAACACATTGGCTAGAAATTTTGATCTGAATCTAAAGAGTTTAGTAACCAAGTTAAGAGGTGAACCTAAAGGAGCAAGGTGGTATTCTCCAACATTTATTATCAAGTTATGGATGTCATTTAGAAACCTTTTTTATACGGTGAGTTCCTTTCATATTATTTTGTAACGATTGACATTTGCTTGAATATTTAACTATCATTTTCATCCCACTTATGTTATGATGACGAGATTGATCATAGTGAAAAGTAGTATTACTTCTAAACTTAATCAACGGATATTCTGGAATAAACTTTAGGTGAATGTTACCGATAACTTGGAACTTCCTTTTTCAACCCCTATGTTTTCTTTTACCTTATTAAATTCGATTGGATTTTGGGTACAATTAGGTTTTTTTTTTGGTCTGGGTTTTCTTTTATGAAAACTCTGATTTCAGATAATTCATAATGTTTTGGTTATGGGTTTCAATTAGGGTTTCCTTTTGTCTAGGTTTTCTTTTACCAATACTTTGATTTCAGATCAATTGTATTAACACGTCAATTGAGCTTAAATTGTATTCAAAGTATTCTGGTACTTTTTCTTGCTTAGTACATATAGAGTTTTGGTGGTTTCCTCTATCTGTACACATAGTTTGTGCATGTTAGTTTGATTATCAAAACATTCCTTGGTGGAGCTTGAGGAAATCCCGTCGTATTATGGTGTATATTCTTAGTTGGTAGTAGGTACAGAAGCATGATGGCTAAGTTCTCTTTATACTGTTGGTGTTAGACTTGCATTTAAAAGCTAATCATTTATTGTAAGCTAATCAAGTGAGAAACACAAAGTCTATGAAGTGAAGTCTGTATGCCTTTCTTATATCTTAATTCGAGTACATGTACCTTAAGGCACCTCTCCATGGCCTTTTCAACACCTTCATCTTATAACAATTTAATGTAGTTTTGTTTCCTTTTACAGAATGCGGGTGTATATAATCCTCAAACACCTACTCTCTTCCTTGCAGATCCTAATCATGAGGCACTAATCCTCAAACACCTGCTCTCTACCCTGCAGATCCTAACCTTATTACATAACCGATAATCCTAGTTTGTGGGTTATCCTATTTTTCTTTCTCATTTGGTGTATGAATATCCTTCTTGATATTGCTCGCAGTTCAAAGGGGAAAAACTAAAAAAATCCAAATTGAGCAGAGGGGGTGTTAGCTGAAAGATTTTCATGATTTCCTATTCTGATATTTGATGAAAACATATTGCAGCCTTTATAGAAAAATTATCTACAAAATGACCCTTATCAATAATTAAACAATGGTATAAATTAGGTTGCCTACCATAGGGTTACTTAACACTGAATTCAGAACCGAAATTATTTGATTATGTTGTTGACAACCCTGGAAATGGGGATGTTTATGTTGAAATGAAGAGTGTGGATGCGATATTGCATCCACAAAAGATGTTGTAAAAGTGGATTAACCAAGAGATGTTGCATAGGTATTCTAAAATCTAACAAGACTAAGGGTAGTTGTAGTGTAGTTGTAGTGCTACTTTGAGTAACAGACTTCAAATCTCGACTTACCAATTATCCTTAGAGTCCTGATGTTGGCAATTTTATGAACTACTTACTCATTTCAAAGGTTGGTATAATTTTTCAAAATTATTATTTTTAAAAGGATTTCTTATAATTTTCAACACTTTAAACAATATGTAATTGGTGAATTTGGTTCCAATTGTTAATCTACTAAATGATATTGGTGTTTAATTATACACTATAATTGTTAGTTGGCACCCTTTCTGGGACTGGTGCGGGGAGAAGCCCCGGCTCACCAATTGGGGGTTAAATACCCGGTGCATAGCACGGGTTAAATACTATTTTACTTTTAACATTGCTTAGTTATATTCATATACTTAGAATTATCGATTATTTAATAAGGTTTTCATGTATTATCTTTTTTTAGTTGTACAAAATTTTATTTTGATTAATAGTCTAATGGATACTAATTATAAAGTAGTTTACCGGAACTCTTAAAAGGATAGTGTGGGCGAAGCCCTGCCTTAATGGACATGAGAAAATAATGTAACCATTTACATCGGACCCGGACTAAAACGTATAAACCAGATGCAAGGCCTACCTAATTTTGGTACCATAATGATCTAAAATACTATATAATATATAAGAACCTATCACATACCCCTTCCCGGTATATAACACGGTCACAAATCTAGTTTTGATTTATGATTTGGGATATATTTAATTTTTTGATTTCTTTTATATTTTACGAACAAAAAAAAAAAATTACCGGTAGGCTTCGAGTTAGCCAGGTAGATTTTTAGTCAAAATGTTAATTTTGTAGATATAGGGGTGCTTCGTCCATCTTCGGGTCATCAGGTATATTATGGTTTAATGCATATTTTAGACGCCTGAGACAATTTTTAAAGCTTGGGACAGAGTTTTAACCATGTGGCATTTTATCACAATATTGTTAATCGTTTTGTGGTGATTTGTTGGTTGCGAATTGCATGAATTCAGTTGTTTCATATCTAATTTATTTGTGATTATTGCTAAATCAGTACAGCTTGTAATGCACTCATTGCCATATTGGAGTCACACTAATAGCAAGCACACACAATGACACAAAGTGCCCTTTATTTTTTTGCAAACGATAAACAATAAGAAAAGTAGAGGATTATTTGTTTAATCTCATCTCATATCATCTCATCTCATAGATTGGTAAGTGTAGTAATATTGGAGGTAATCAATGTAACTACTCTCATTCTATGTACAATAGTTGGCCAAGCCATAAACAGCAAGGAAGTCACTATTGTAAGCTCATAAACGCACGAGGGAACCACTTCGAGAATGCTCCGTTCTTTAGTTTTACGATCATAGCATACAATCCGTAGCAAGGGATGTGAATTAGGGCCAATAAGAAGTACCTGTCGACAAAATTCTTGTTAGTATTGGCATGCGAATGTGGAATACATAGAAGAGCTTAAGTTCAATATGGATTTAGTGTTTTACCATAGAGGTGCCCATTTTGTTGATAGATCTAGGAATGGGTAAGGCCACCTGGAAGAAGAAATGGAACCATCAATTCAATGAGAAGATAAACTTTTGCTTTGTTTGTTTCCTGTTAAGATAAAAACTTCTCCATTGTGTTTTGTTAGCTTACCATGAAACACCACATGCGTGAAGAACCCATTGGAAAATTACATATGTACTACTGAATAGTACGAAATATGCAAGTCGGAACCACGGAAAGGGCTACAAACAAGTAAGTCACAATCTCAATTTCATTACAAATACAGAAAACTAGAATTGGAGTAAACCTTCTCCAGATTTGACTGTTATACTTACAAGGCTGTTAAGAGCAGTGTCAATGAGAAGAAACACAGCGTTAAGAGAATGCATACATCCCATCAACTGCCAAACAGAGGTCATTACACTTGAAATTAGTGATAAATGAGGTTTGAATTGTAGGATTACTGCATTAGCTCTTGCATGCTGCAGAACTCAGAGGAGACTGATAAAAGAACATCAAACAAATATATACAAAATGCAGCTCTGGTAAATACTACATATTTCCTAGATTAGGAAGTCTAGGGTGTGCATCCCTTCATTATGTTAATGTTACACTTCTTAACAAGGATTGAGTAGTCTCACCAGGTTCAGTTTGACCCTTTCAACTGAGAGAAATGGGACTATAAGAAACCAAAAGACAATGTCTGTAAGGATCACAGCTCCTGCACAAGTCTGACAAGAGAAAGGTTGGCATCAGTTACATATTTCAAGCAAAACCACCTAGTTAGCTTGCCACGAAAAGAAGTATTTCTTCGAAATAACTTTCAGGCTGCTAACCTGATAGACAGTTTGCATAAGATATCCCCAAAATCCAGCTATTTCCTTCATATCGTCCTGCTCATGATAACTCTGCACTTTGACAATACCTCTGACTTTGTTTGCCCAAAAACTTATGGTTGTTTTGGATTTATTACTCTCTTTCATATTCGTTTCTACGGAACTATCTCTTCCATTGTTTTCATTGACAGGTTTCCTCGAGTTCTCCCAACATCCTTGTGCTGATGTTAATGTGCCAAGCTATATGCAGATATAAATGTTAGTTTCGGGAACTTGCACTTAAATTCTTTTTTTTTGCCGGTTACTTGCACTTAAATTCTGAAGTATATATAGTAAATGTTAGACCATACATACCGCAAAATAGAAGATGACTAATGTAAAGGTCCACCTATGTATCAATCGTGAAAAGCATAATTAGAGCACGAGTAGTATTGTTTATTGTAGTTGATATAAAATGCATAGTAAACGCCGTATCCATTTCGCAAAATATTATATGAAGGAAAAGGAAAACATACTCAGTGTAGTACAGAAACATTATTTTGCCGTGCATCTGGATGTCCCAAGCCAGAAAACGAGACATAATAACGAAGGATAAAAACCGTGTAACCAGAAGCCATACAGGGTTAAGATTCCGCCAACAACTTGTCCACAACTGATAGGATCCTACATGATTAGGTTGTGTCCACTCTGCACTGACATTTCCAATGTCTTCGTCAGGTCGAGAAACCAACAAGCTCTCGTATTTCGTTGAACATTTGCTTGTACCATCATTCTCTTCATGGCGCAGGAGCATCCATATGGCAGCAAAAATGGAGCTGACAACAATGAGAAAGCATAGGAAGTCGTACCAGTGAATTAGTACTGTCATGATACAACTCCAGAGGATATCTATCTATATGTTGAAACTAACCTAACATTTAGAGATCAGAATTTGATAAATCTCTCGTACAATAATGGAGGTTAGTGTTTAAACTATTGACTAGTGAGTGATGAACAATGAAGAGCTTATTTGAGCCAGTTGGTATGGACTATTAGGTTTGGTGTTTGCATCACGTTTTTGGAGCTACTGCTTCTAGAGAAAGACTAGGACTAACCAGTAGATAGAGGTCATAATTTCTGGTCCATCCCCATGACCCCAGAAGGCTAAGAGGGTACATATTGTTGGATTTATGGGATTCCAAAAATATTCAAATTGGAACACCTTTATTCAACTGTGAGTCTTCTTAACATCTTCCCAGCTGGCCAGGACCCAACAAGAGCTCAGAGGATCGAGTCCTGTATAAAAATTGTTATTTGGTTGAGTTTTGGACAATGGAAAATAAAAAATGGCAATGCAAACTTCTAGGTAAAAAAGCACATCTTCAATATGTTTTTCAATTTCACTCCCTAGTAAAAAAATTCCAATTTCTTTCAACTTTACCCCTAAAATTCTTGTTTTTTGTTCAAAAACTACAAAGGGTTTTATCGATCAGTAATACAAAGGGTTTATATGGATGGTAGCTTTTGGTCATATGTCCCTTGGTCGACTATGGTTACCTTCAATCTGTACAAATTAAGTTGTGGCAGTGGTGTAAGCATGAACCAAGAACCAAATATTTTAGAGGTCGGGGTAAACACTCGATCTTGAAGGTGGCAGTGGATGGAGAAACCTTGGAGAATTCGATCATTAATTTGACACAGGTTATGGTAAATACGGTGTCTTTGCGAATGGAGCTCTTCACTGGGGAGATTACATGAATGATTATCGCTTTGATTTGGCCGATGAGAAGCGTGTTTAATCATAACCGCTGCACCCGATACATTTGTAGCCATTGTTTTGTTAAAATCTTCCAAGCTGAACTCAAGAATACTCGAAAATGATCCTCCCATACCTGTATTGCTGTACACGATATCTAGAGATCCATATTTCTCTAAAGCGAATGCTACTGTTTCTTTGACTTGTTTTTCAATCCTTACATCGCAATGTTTGTAACTAGCTTTCTCTTTACCTATTGAAAATACAACTTGATCCCCTAATTCGTCTTGAATGTCTGCAACTACAACGAATGCACCATGTTCCACGAATAGTCTCGCTGTTGCTTCGCCAATTCCACTTGCTGCTCCAGTAATTATAGCTACTTTACCTTTTAATCTGCTTGCATACATATATGTAGTGAAATCAAGAATTAGCTAATCATCATTGAAACAACGACAACAAAGAAATAGTACAATATGTATTACAGGTTATAGAGATAGTAAGAGAATCACCTTAGTTTAGACATGAATGGATAATGTATGAAGCTTGCAGAATTTAATTTTCTGTTCAAGTAAAATGATGAACAAAGACAAAGTTAAGATTTGTTGGTTATTTCTAGGGGGGAATGCATTATTATAAATTTTCCTTTGACATGGTACAAATTGAACACACATTTATATAAAAAGGAATTGTAATTCCACCAAATCTCTTGGTTCTATGAATTCAACCTTTAAATTTCTATGACCAAACCCATCATATGTAAAAACTTTTTTCTCACATCTCTTTACATGGTGAGACTGGCCCGGCTAATCCAAAGGGGTGGTCCCATCCCAAATGTGAGGAGATAGTTTTTGTATGGGTTTCTTAGACAGTATCTGTAGAAGAAAAGTATCGTTTATTACATGCGAGATCCAATGATATGGTCATGGTCTATGGAACTAAATGTTCGAAATCTAAACTGATTTGTTACCATGCATGTTGACAGTAATTTTATACGATCTAGATAAAATTTGTGCTAATTTATTTTATTTTTTTCTTGACTTTTTTTTTTATAGAATAAACTTTAGCAAGCCTAAGAAGTGATAAAAAAATTGGTAGGCTTGGTAAACGCAGACTGCCCCCATTATTGTTTCTACAAATAAAAGCAAGCTCAAAGGCTTTCCTATTTTTAGTAATGGAAATTAAAATCAGATTGTTTAAAATAAAAGAAATTGGAGTTCTCTCTTCCAAGTGATTGTCGATGTAGTAATGTAGAGAAAATCTTTCTTGAACGGTTTGGTGATATAGCATGCTGAAACGAACAAGAATTTCCCTCCTCTCAGCTTTGATGCTTACATTCGTGCATTTCAATTCTTTGGCTCATTCAAAAGAAAGGTTTGCTCCTCATGTTGCCCCCCATTCTCCATTTGATCATGGATGTCCTCTAGTCCCACAGAGGGTGCCTGCAAAATCATAGGCAATTAACCTAGTAAAGAACGAGCCAGTAATATGGTCAGAAAGAGTGACAATATAAATAGTAATCACAAATTGCCCAGATTGTGGGCATTGAGGTAGAGTGTAGTTGTCCTCAGAACTCAAGGAAGAGTGCAGCACATCATTAAGGATATGATCAGGCGAATTATGCACTATATTGTGAGAACAGAGGTGCTGTTTGATGTTAGCAGGAGTCACTTTGCTATTAAGGGCAATTTTCCTGAAGACATAGTCACATTTTTCCTTCCAGATGAACCAACATATGGTAGTATTAGAGCATATATATCCTGATTGGGCATAGCATTTGGTTGGAACCAAGAGCTGATCCAGTGGAGAAAAGAGGTGTCTTCCCCAGACAGGCCAGGATTCTGACCATAGAGATCTTGCCAAACTGCAGTAGCAGCTGGACAGTGAAGGAACAAGTGAGTCATGTCTTCCTCCTTACATTTGCAAAATTGGAAGATAGGATCAATGTAATGGAGAATGCCACCAGTCTTTGCATTAGTAGGGAGAATATTATGCCCATATTTCCAAAGTAAGATTTGGATGGCTGGAGCAATATCAAGTTTCCATATGCCTTCCCAATTCAGTGTTTGCATATCATCCATGTATTTCATATAGACTTTTTCCTTGTAAAGAGACTTGACTGTGAATTTTCCTGAATCCGTTAAGTTCCATTGAACCTGGTCTTCCTCCTCAATATTATATCTATTGCAGGGATTTCCTCTGCTTCCTCGTGAGAGAACCAATAATTGATTTTATCAATGTTCCAAGACCCATTGTCCAGCATGAGGTGCTCGACTCTAAGAAGATCCTCGGGGCAGTTGGCTGGTTTTTGAAGTTGAAAGCTACTTAACCATTTGTCCTCCCAGATGCTGATTTTTTTCCCATTTACCTCTTTTCATCTGCTAAAAGTTTGGAAGTTGTCAATTTCCTCCATAATGCCTTTCCAGATCCAGGAGTCACCAACTTTAGGGATAGTATCCAAATTAAGAATATTTTTCCCTTACAAGTATTTGGCATGCATAATATGACCCAAGAGAGAGTGTGTATCAGCTTCCAGTCTCCATCCTATCTTGGTTATCATAGCACTGTTGCACATTTCCATGTTCATAAACCCCATCCCTCCAGGATCTTTTGGTTTGCAAACAGAGACCCAGGCCTTAAAGTAATAACCGGTTGGTTGATCTTTATCCTTTCCCCAGAAGAAATTTCTTTGAATTTTGTTAAGATCCTGGAAAGTTTATTTTGGAAGCTTGAAGCAGTTCATCTGATAAATACTAGAGGTAGAGGTAACATCCTTGATGAGGGTAGATCTTCCAGCAGCATTTAAATTACTGTTTTTCCAACTGGCAAGCTTCATCTTTAATTTCTCAACACCAGGTTTGAAATATTTGATCTTACTTATATGGGTGAAGAGAGGAGAGCCCATATATTTGTCATCCAGGACTATCATTTGTACCTCCATGATGTTGCTTATCTAAATTTCCAAATTTTCTTCAACATTCTTGCTGAAAAAGACCCCAGACTTAGAGAAATTTATAAATTGTCCTGAAGTAGAACTGAAAATCTTGAAGATATCTACCAGGTTTTGACTTTCCATTCTGTTGGTTTTGTAAAACACCATGCAGTCATCCGTAAAAAGAGGTGACTAATCAAAGGAGCATTCTTGCAGATTTTTATACCTGAGATAAGGCCCATGGATTCATCTTGAAGAAGAGTTCTAGAGAGAGCCTACATGCAGAAAAGGAAAAGATATGGGGAAAGAGGATCCCCTTGTCTTAAGCCTCTGGATGGTTTGAAGAAATCTCCAGGAACACCATTGATTAACACAGCAGAGCTAGTGGAGGAGATATATTAAAATATTTTTTTACACCAACTCTCATTAAAACCCATCTGATTCATGACAGCTAGAAGAAAATTCTAATCCACCATGTCAATAGCTTTAGCCATATAAATTTTTATTCGCATGATGCCATTTTCTCTCTTTTTCCACCTTTATACCTCATACAATGTATAATTTATGAGTTATAGCAATGTTGTCGGCAATTTGTCTACTAGGGACAAAGGCAGATTGGTAAGGGGATATGATTTTGTTAAGGAAAGGCTTCATCCTTTGAGCTAAGAGTTTTGATATTATCTTGTAGGTGGTGTTGCATAGAATAATAGGTCTGAAATGGCTTGGGGTAGAGGGAACATAAGTTTTAGGTATCATAGAAATAAAGGTTGAATTCATCTCAGTGAGCATGTGACCAGATTGGAAAAAATATTGCACCATGTTTATGATGTTTCCTCCGACAATGTCCTAGTTGGCTTGAAAAAAATTTAGGAGGAAACCATCTGGGCCAGGAGCCTTGTCCCCAACCATGCTGAAAAGGATAACTTTAATTTCAATAGGATCATGTATTATGTTGAGTGTGGAATTGTCATGGATAGTGATATTAGTGGGTATTAGGTTCAGAACTCAATGTTGATGGTGGGATTTTCTGTTGTGGCCATCTTCGAAAAATGGGAAGTGAAATAGGTGACTATTTCCTTGGGATCAGTTAACCAAATTCCTTCACTGTCTTGAATACTGTACATTTAATTTATTCTAGTTATGCTTCTAGTGGCTCTATGGAAGAATTTGGTGTTTCTATCTTCCAACTTCATATATTGATTTATGATTTTTGTCTTCCAAAATTTTTTCTCAATATCACTCCGCTCAGCAATTTTTTTTCTAGCTTTGAAAAGTTGTTCTCCTGTATTATTTCTGGAGTAGTTCTTACTTAGCCATTCTAAATAGGAAGTGCAATCCTCCAAGTTGGTCTTGATGTTGCCATAAACTTCCTATTCCAAACTCTGAATTTGATCTTAACATCTTTGAGCTTGCGAGCAACGATATAAGCAGAAGATCCAGACAGATTTTTTTCCAGCAAGCAACAATAATTTCTTTACACCCTTGGTGGTAATTCCAAGGGCCAAAGAATTTAAAAGGGACATTGTCATTTTTCCAATTTGGGTTAGAGTTGAGAAAAATAGGATGGTGATAAAAGCCTATATCCAACAGATGAGATGTGGTGGTTTTGGGGAAGAGTTTTAACCAATCGTCAGAAGAAATACCTATGTCCAGACGTTGCTCAGTAAGAGCTGGACCAGTTATTTTATTATACCAAGTGAAAGGACAACAAGTCAAGCCATTATCTATAAGATCTAAGTTTCATATTTTATCATTAAAGATATTGGCTTTAGTAGTGTCAATGGGATAAGCACTAAACTTTTCAGAGTTATGGAGGATAAGATTGAAATCTCCAATAACCAACCAGGGAAGATTGTTTGAGATAGTAGTAGTTTCAATATTTTCCCAAGACACAATTTTTTTTTGAATTTCATAAGGGCTTCCATAATAACCTGTGAAGAGATAAGGTGGGATTGAGGAAGTGATGACCATATCATTAATATGGTTTAAAGAGAAATCAATGATGTTAATATTGAAAGAATTTCTCCATATTAAAGCTAATCTACCAGCAGTGCCTACAACCCCACCTGGTTCAACATACCAGTAGTATTCCACACAATATTTCAAAAATGTTTCCTTAAGCCCTCTTTTTTTTTGTTTTGTTTCAAAGATAAAAATTATGTCAGGATTATATTAGTTGAGAAGATTGTTTAGGTATCTCTTTGTATCTTTTGTACTCAATCCTTGGCAATTCCATGCCAGAGTAGTAAGAATTGCCAAAAATATGAGATCAGGGGATACTTAGAATTGTGCCTTCTAGAATATCTATCATGCTCCATGATGTGATTTTATATAGTGGTAAAAAGAGGTTCGATTCTCGAACTTGTGAAGGTAATGATTTTAGAAAATATTGGACTAAATCTAAACTAA
>JAJJMC010015394.1:152370-174036 GCA_023531435.1 Papaver californicum | reverse complement strand
TTTTTTTTTTTTTTTTTTTGCATCTAAAATTTAAATATAAATGTAAATTGTTGAAGTAAAAGAGATAGAAAGTTTAAGTGTTGCTATCATTCCAATCTCATTACGAAATGTATACAGTATTAACTTCCATCAAATAAACACAAAAAAGAAGAATAACCAACATAGAGTTAGAATGTAAAGGTTTTAAGGGTTTCGTAATGAGATTCAAGAAAGTAAAGATTTCGATGAAATGAATCTAATGAACTTCAAGGATCAAAAGATTCTGGCGCTGGCATAGGACCCAATAACTCTGTAACATCCGTTAAGAAATGAATATTATGTTAAAGATTGAATTGATGACTAATAAAGAAAATAAAAAAAAGAAGAAAAAAAAAATCACATTACCTTCCTCAACATAAGAGTTATCATCTAGTATATAATCATATAAAAGATCAAGAGCAATAGGTTTTGGTAATCAACTTTGTAAAAGATCATGAGGAGGTACAGGTACAGGGTACAGGTACAGAGGTAGTACCTGTACCTTGTACCCGGTTGTACTCGGTTCTCATTTTTTGTATCCGTACCCTATACCTTGTACCCTCGGTTTGGTTCCTTTGGAGTACGGTTCCGTCGATTCCGATCCGATTCTTCGGTTCCGGTCGGTTCCTGTACAGCCCTACTTTTAATAGGTTGGAGGCTAGTTATTTTCCTTTGTACTTGAGTGATTGCGACTCCATTTCTTATACGAACAAAATTTATAAATTTCTTTATAAAAACTACTAGATTTTTCAACATAGTTTTGTCGCACCAACAAGACTTTTTGTTTTCAAAGAAACAGCGTTAGAAAGACGGTTATTTTAATAGTAAAAAAAGTCTTTAAGTCCTCGTCCAGAAGAGAGTGTTTGAGATTAGTTATCCTGAACTAAATGGACCATATGATCCAGGCTAGCAGCTTCACATATCCATCCTAGTCGGGTTCTGAGCATCTTCCATGAAAAATTTTCCTCCGAGCTTTCACATAATTGTGGAAGCAAGTACAGAAACATCACGCTCTTTGCTCTAGGTTGCTATAGCACTTGGCATTTACCTATTTTCTAGACAAGCAACATGGAAGCTAGTTCCCATAGTATGCTTGCTTCAACATCGTTCACTATGATACATACACATATTCATATGTTTAATATACAAAAAAGGATTTGAACTTGAAACACAATTTGTTGTTGTTAACCTAACTTACAAGTTTAATTTAATCACAATTTCAATACTAGATTTTAATGTTAAATAAATCCAAAATTATATCTCTGGCCTAAAATGACACCTCTTTATTTTAAGAGGAAAAAATGGATTCTATCAAAAGTAGGAGAAAAGGGTATACAAGTAAGGGACCATCAAAACGACCACAGGAAAGAAAGAAAGAAAGAAAGAAAGAAAGAAAGAAAAAAAAAGTAAAATTGCTAAGTCTATATCATGGGAATGGGACCTAAGTAGAGTCGAAACATAACTAAGAAGATGAAGATCCAAAGGTTACTCCCATTTGTTATTCGATGGTCTTTGTGGAAGAACCTTGTATAGGGGTTTATATATTTATAGAGATGTTTTTTACGTGAAGATAATAAAATCATTAGATACGAATTTTAAAAACCATATATTCATTATATTTTTATAATGGTTAAATTATTCATGTTTAATAATAATTAATCTAATTAGCTAATAGTTTAGACTAATAATAATTAATCTAAAATAATGTTATATTTAATCAAATAAAATTAAATTTTTACATGTTTTGTTTTGGTGGGAAGAAAAAGTAGAAGAAAAAAAAAATTGGAGATTTTTTTTAAAAAAAACCCTAGATTTTGATTCACTCAATCAAAATGAGTGATTTTAGTGAGAAATTTGAGGTGGTTGAAACCTTGTATGATAACCAAACAAAATTATACATATTCATTGATGGAGACCCAACTATGGGTGACCTTTTGGACGGTATAGAAGTTTTAACTCAAAGTGGTGATAGTGAATCTCAATCAAATGGAGAAACTAGCCGTCAAAGTGAAGATTCATTGGCCGAGAATAGTCAGGTAGACCTCTAACTTAAACTCTTGGCCTTTTTAATGCTCAAATTTTCTGAAAATACGTAAAAAAATGAATATTTTTTTGTGATTCAGGCAAGTTTACAGTTGGGTTTTCATCTCGAACCCAACCGTGAGAATTATTTATGGTTGGTTGTTCATCCTAACCTAATCGTAACTGGACTTTAATGGAGGAAAACCCAATCGTAACAGTTTTACGGTTGTTTTTTTTGCATCAAAACCAATCATAACGCCTTATGTGCATGGGTATATATTGCTATTTATTGCACCAGTTACAGTTTGGTTTGACCAACAATTTCAAACGTAAATAAATTTACGGTTGGGTTTGATTTTTAATTCCCAACCGTAATTCATTCTGTAGTTTTTTTTTTTTTTTTACATTTGGGTTTATGGTTAAAATACCAACCTTTATTTTTTCTTTGTTTGGGTTCGATGCTCCTAACCTAACCGTAATTTTTTTCTTTCCTTGTGTCTTATTGGCTAATGCTTTGATATTTTTTGGTTCAGCATGCTTGTACCTCACCCAATGTATACTCAGCATCCTTCAAATTATATTCTAACTGAAGATACTATGAATCACTATTTGAACGACTTGGTAGGTTATAGATAAGTTTTTAATTCCTTTAGACAATATTTCCAAGTCTTTTTTTTTTATTTCTAACTTTGTGTTCTTGGACCATGTAGACATGGGAAAAGAAAGACGATGCAAATCAATGGGCTAAAGAACATGGAAAACTCATCATGTGTGTGATTGTTTGTAACAATAAAGTGAATGATCGCCGCTTCCAAATGGTTTGTGAGTGTAGTGGATTCCATACAAGTCATGCGAAGAAAGGTACCGTGTATGAAGGAAAGATGAAGAGGAACAACACTACTTTCACTAACAAGAGGGGATTACTTTCAAGCTTCAACTTGAGACCAACAACGAAAAGAAGTGTTTTTATCTAAAGTTGTATGTGTTCGTCACAACCACCTACCACCGAAGAGTTTTTTAACATATCCTTATGAGGTACGGCTCACCGAGGAAGAAACCGTCATCGTAGATTCCATGACCCAAAAGCGGATGAAACCTATTGATATCCTCAGGCACTTGAAGTAAAGAAACCCCAAAAATGTTTCTACTTTTGAGACCATCTACAACGTAAAAGCCAAATTGAAAAGTGATAAATGGGAAGAAATGGATCAAAATCAACAACTAATGTACTTGAGTGAGAAGCACAATTACACTATGTTCCACGAAGAATATGAGGATAAATAAATAAAACATCTTTTATTAGCTCATCCTGAATTTATGAAGTTGGCACGGTGCTCCCTTAAGTGCTTCTAATGGATTGCATGTACAAAATTAACAAATATGAGCTTCCAGTCTTGAATATTGTCGGGCAAACTTCTACCAAGTCCCCATTTAGTGTTTCCCTTTTCTTCTTGAGAGACGAGCTCGAAGAAAGCTATGTGTGGGAATTGGAACAAGTTAAATTATGGGTTAATTAGACTTTGGTACTCAGGTTTTGACCAGGTTTAGTGTTTGGTCTATCATTTGTCCAACGTTACTGTTTGGTACCTGGATTGGATGTTGACCCGAATTGACTATGTTAAGTGTAATTTTAATTAATTTTACCATATAAATATTTATACATTTTTTATTATAACCTTCACTTGGATTAAATTACCCTTATTGTCACACACTTTTCACACGCTTCATATCTTCCATTTTCCATCTTATTTTTCTTCATTAACATCACCAAATCCACCACCAGTGTAACTCGACCACCATTACCGTCTCTTCTGACCATAAATCAGTGTCAACTCTACCCAAGTTGGAACCAGGGACACCATCTCACTGCAACAACTGCAACCTTTCCTGTAACATCTCAATTCATGCCTAATTGAAGCTGCCATACCATTAAATCTATCACCTGCATTACCAATTTCTCTTATGCAATGCCATACATTCATAATCACAAACTGAATCATTCAATTAGCAATATTTCAAGCATCCGCCATTTGCAATGTCTGTCTTCTTTTCTTCCTTTGTTGCAGCTCAAAATCACCATCTAGTTGTCTTGTTTTGTTACAACTCATCATTAACAACTCAAATCTAGCCACTGCCTATCTCGAATCGCAGACCCAAGTACCCATTCAAATTCTCTTATTCATCTCAACTGCAACAACAAATACCCTTTCCTCTCTGCAAATTTACCAAACCCTAATTTGTCCATTTTCTTTCACTGCCATTGAACTTATCTTACCTGTACCATCACTTTCTATCTCACATTCAAGCTATAACACCCACTACTTCGAACCCAACATCAATTTCTAGTTCCATATGTCTTCTTTGCCTCATTCGAACCTATATCTTGAGAATTTGATGTTAACCCATCATTACCTTTCAATATTTCTTCCATCTGAGATTGAGATCAACTGCATCAACATTTTCTCGATGATTCTTCTCTTTCAATCTCATGAAACCCCTCAATCACAAACCCATTTAAGTAATCTTCACTTTCTTCTCTATCTCTCTAATTTCTTGTCTTGAAACCCTGTACTGGAACCACCACCTCCATCTTAATTTCTCTATCTTGAATTCAAACCTTGTGGATCACAGACTTCATTATCTCTTCTTCACCATCAATCTCTGTCAGCAACAACACACATTTATACTTTTTCCTTCTCACTGCTAACAACAACAACAACATCAATCTTATCGGTTGTTCTTGGTCGTAACCTACCAAAACCCATCTAGTCTGTCGGCGTTGTAGTGGTGAAGGAATGACCTAAAGAATTAAAGAGAAAAGAGAGAGAGAAAATGACTCTCCACTTGACCTATCTTTTTAGGTTATACCCTAGAAACAAATAAAGACACCCCTCATTTGGGTGTAGATATCAATTGAATGTGAGATGACAGTTTTGCACTTTAGGGGTACAATTATAATTAGATATTATTTATTCTATAAAATTAATCAAACTTAGGTCAATAACAGTCAATAGTAGTCAACCGTCAGTCCATATACCAAGCACTGACATTTGACAAATGTTAGACCAAACAATAAACCTAGTCAAAACCTGAGTACCAAAGTCTAATTAACTCGAATTTTTTAACATATCCTTATGCGGCACGGCTCACCGAGGAAAAAAACGTCATCGTAGATTCCATGACCCAAAAGAGGATGAAACCTATTGATATCCTCGGACACTTGAAGTAAAGAAACCCAAAAAATGTTTCTACTTTTGGGACCATATACAACGCAAAAGCCAAATTTAAAAGTGAGAAATGGGAAGAAAGGGACCAAATTCAACAACTAATGTACTTGAGGGAGAAGCACAACTACACTATGTTCCATGAAAAATATGAGGATAAACAAATAAAACATCTTTTATTAGCTCATCCCGAGTTTATGAAGTTGGCACGGTGCTCCCACAAGTGTTTCTAATGGATTGCATGTACAAAATTAACAAATATGAGCTCCGGTCTTGAATTTTGTCGGGCAAACTTCTACCAAGTCCCCATTTAGTGTTTCATTTTTCTTCTTGAGAGACGAGCTCGAAGAAAGCTATGTGTAGGCATTGGAACAAGTTAAATTATTCTACGTGGAAGGATATACCTTAAGGTGAATCACCGACAAAGAACAAGCCTTGATGAATGTAATAGCAAGGGTCTTCCCGGATGCTCATAATCTTCTTTGCACGTTCCACTTGTGAAACAATATTCAAACCAAGTGCAAACCGATTATTCGGCCAACAAAGAAAAGCGAGATGGAGAAAATCAAGAAATTACCCGTACCTTAACAAGAAAAGGCCAAAGAAAAATTCGAGGAGGATGACAAGTTGGCGGAACTAAAATGGGCTAGTTTCTAAAGGGAGTAGGAAGCTTTGACATGGTCTATCACGAAGGAAGATTATGAAAAAAATGTTTGTATGTTAGTTGCGCATTGGAGACATTATCCAAGTGTTGTGAAGTATTTGATGGACCATTGGTTGAACCCGCACAAACAGAAGTTTGTAGTGGCGTTCACAAACCAATATAAGCACTTTGATAACCAAGCTACAAGTACCGCGGAGTCATCCTACAACTTATTGAAGAAGAAGCTTCACAATTGTGATGGTGGGTTTATTACGGTCTTTCAAGCTATGCACGATTATTTCCTCCGTGACCTTGATAGAGTTAAGGAGAATATAGAAAGAAGTCGTTGAAGAAAACACCTCATTTATAAAGATGGCCCATGGCTCAAGGGAATTTCTTATAAGGTGTCACATTGCGCAATTGATAAGATAATGTACGAAGTTAATCATTATAGGTTGGGAAACTTGCACGGAGAAGAAGAGTGTATTTTTCCTAACATGTCAAGTTTGGGACTCCTATGCCGGCATATGATGGCCAAGTACGAAAAAGACGGAGTGATCCCAATACAAGATATTGATCCGTTTCGGCAATTGTCTTTCAATGAACCAATCGTCGAGAAAGATTTGGGTGGATCGTTTGCCGATACCAACATTGGAAAATCTCTATCCGAGAAATACTCCACATTACATCGGGCGCAAAGGCAAATATGGTTGAGTAAGTTGAGAAAATTTGTGTCTCCACACACAAGGTACGATTTCAAGGAACCAACTAAAGGAAAGAGAAATGGTAGGCCTCCTACGAAAGAAAAGAGGCGTGTAGTGCGAAAAAGAAAAGGGAAATCTTGGAAGAATCAAAGAAAAGAGAAACTTCGGGTTTTGAGCATTTGCAAAAGGATATTGAAGCGAAGGATGAGAAGGAGGAAGATGGTCAAGGTAGAAACAAACGAATAAGAAGTCAAATGGAACAAGAAGGACCAAGCCGTCGAGATGATCAATTAAAAAGTCCCGAGCTTCCCTCTCAAGAGTGTTCTACAATTAAAGTTGGTACCAAGGGAAAAAGTATGATATTCCGCTCCAAACAAAACTCAAGAAGCATAGTTAAGGTGAAAGGAAATACACCATTGGTTGAAGATCCGATCAAAGTTTTCCGCTAATCCAAACTCAAGAAGAGTTGGTATCAAAGAATTAGTAAGAAACAAAGAGAACGTTCAAGGAAATACATCATTGGTTGAATAGCCGCATACGATCCGGCTTCCAAGAGGATTGATGCAAACACTATCTACTTTGCAAAGAGATGAGAAAGGTAAAATTGTCTGAACCGAGAACATTATATATGAAAAATATTTGCTATATTTTCCGTATTTTTTCCGTGAATACATAAAGGCCACCGACGACGTTGTCGGTGATGGTAATTGTGGTTATCAAGTATCATAGAACAAGTTGGACCTTTTAGCGGAGCAAAAGAGTTGGGTTGGGACGAATGCACTTATGTAAGGAATAGGTGTGCGGTTAAACTACGTTCTTACCTGGATTTGTACAAGCCAATGATGACATCGTTGAACCGGAAGAACAAGAGTCGGAGTTAAATGAGAAGTCTGTTGCCTACGAATGACGTTTAATAGGAAACAAGAATTTGTCAAGCGACTATTGGGTGTGCATGCCAGTATGTGGCCAAATACTCGCCAACACTTTCATTTGCGTCATCCATTATATCTCACTTGGATGTAGTCTTACATTTGCGCCAACAAGAAAACCTTCTGTCAAACAATTTTCTAAAAGAAATTGTGTCATTGGGACGGTGCAAATGTGTCGTTTTGTCGGTCTCAAATTGAAAGACGGAAGCCAATTATCCTCATTGAGGAAGGGATACAATGGCGCACTCCCAGGTCTTGGTGTAACCGGTTTGAGCAAAGTTTCGAACTTTGGACCGTATTACAACTATTAAAGGAAGCCTCCGCACAAATTGTATCCGACTCGGAGTCGGAATGATAATATAAACATATCGAATAAATGTAGTATTGGTAGTGACAATATCATATGTATTTTGAATGCATCAAATTATGAATAAAGTATTTTGTTGGAATGTTTTTACCTTTAGTTAGTCTTTTAGTAAAAAAGTTTACTAATCCAAGATATTTTATGGTTGGGTTTTGGTTTAGAAACCCAACCGTAAATAAGACTTGAACAAAAAGGTGCGGATTATACCCAACCGTAAATAAACTTGAAAAGAAAAAATTTATAAAGAGCCCTTTTTCATTACTTATACCACATTACAACCCATTAGACCATTAAACCATTACATATATAAATTAAATTACCACCAACTAAACCACATGACATTACAAAGTATTAATTTATATGTTTGCGAGTGAGCAAAAAGTCCTTTAGGATGTTGTAATGAGGTAGGTATTGCAAAGGCCATATTTTCCATCTTCTCAATTCCTGAATAAATCTCTCCAAAACTTCATCTTCGGTTTCACCCATAAGTCGTAGTTGACCAATAACACAAATTAATGCCATAAATTATTTAAATTGTCTGTGTATCATATCGACAATTCAACTTGACATAATCACGGTTATAAGGGTTACCGGTTTCAGATTAAAAGTTTTCATAGATGGTTTGCCAATAACTCTGACTCATTATACTACCTTGCCTTCGTTCTTTATCCTATTTTTGGATAACATAGTACATAGTTGCGGAAAATACGTAAATCTACATCCAAAGTAAAATCAGGATCTTATACCCCCAAGTTGAACCATAATCTAGTATATTAGAGTAATAGTTTAGTTAGAGATGATTGATGTAGAAGAAAGATGTAATTTTTTAAAAAGTAAGATGGGTTTGGTATATATTCAACCATTCTTCTTTGTTTTCTATATAACGAAGATGTGTAACGGCTCAATTTTGAAAAAGGGTCGTATAAGGTTCCAACGACTCTTTTTTTAATCCAAATAGGGACACCAAAGTGAAACAAAAAATCAGGAAAAAAAATTACGGTTGGGAATAGGAGACACGAACCCAACCGTAATTCTGGGGAATTTTTTTTCCAGACTTACGATTGGGTTTGGAACTTCAAAACCCAACTGTAAAACTGTGAACCAAATTTTTGTCAGTTTTACGGTTGGATTTGGAAGATTCGAACACAATCGTAAAACTGGAATCCCATTTTTTTGTCAGTTTTATGGTTGGGTTTTTGAGTCCCAACCCAACCGTAAATATTCCTGAACCCCTTTTTTTTGCATTTCCTTTCAATCCAAATTTGTGTAAATAAAACGAATTTTTGAACTTATTCATATATTCTAACTCAAATTAAGGTAAATTGGAACATTCACTCAAACAAAAAACTAAATAAACACATCAATTAGTAACACATGAGATATAGGATTGTTTACGGTTGAGTTTGGACTCAATAACCCAACGGTAATTTCAAATGGAAGTTTACTTATAATTGTTTGGACTTAGCTAGTTAAAGACATTATAATAAAGTTAAAGATATAAAGTAGATCATAACATTAACCCTTGATTAGTTTTGACGCCTAATCATGAAATACTCATCATCGAAATACTTATCATCGAAATACTTGCCATTTTATTTCAATACATCATAGCATGCAAAATGTGTGAACTTCCTGGCATGGATATGCCTATATTCCTTAAGAGCATGAGGAGTCTGGGAAAAAAATGAATAATAAGTTACTATTGTATTAAGATTATAATTGATTTGATTAACATCCATTTGAGATATACTTATGGTTGGGAATTGAGGCACGAACCCAACCTTAAATAATCTTGAACAACTTTTTTTTAGGATTGATCATTTCACTTCAAATTTGGGTTCAAAAATCAAAATTTTAAACTTATTCATTCATTCTAACTAGATTGAAGGTAAATTGGGTCATTCAATCAAACAAAAACTAAAGAAAAAACTAAGTACTGTAAAATTTAATTTGAAGGCATAGGAAAATTTACTGTTGGGAATTGAGGCACAAACCCAACTGTAAATTTAGATTCCGATAACATGTTGTTTTTACGGTCGGGTTTGAACTTTCCAAACCCAACCATAAATAATCCTGAACACTTGATTTCTAACATTGAATTTAACTTCAAATTTGGTTTAAAAATCGAATTTTTGAAAACTAAATTTAAGTTAAATTGGATCATTCAATCAAACAAAAACTAAAGAAAACACAAGTACTAGGAATTTTTTTTGATGGTTCAGGAAGATTTACGGTTGGGTATGGATTTTAAAACCCAACCATAAAAATGGGTATTCTTGTTTAATGTTGGCTTTAAACTCAAAACCAACCGTAAATCTTGGAAAAGAAAAAAATGTCAGTTTTACGGTTGGGTTTGGACTTGCTAACCCATCCCCCATACTTGTTTTTTTCTAGTCCTCGAGCAAACTACAAATCTAAACTAACATAAACTACAATAACTCTCTTTCTTTGAGGACACATTCATACTTAGCATGTGTAACAAGCCTTTAAACCCCTAGATGTCTCTAGTGGACGAGTTATAGTCTCGTGAGGGTTTACTAGAGATTTGCCTACAAAACCTACTCCAACTTTCAAAAATTCTAGAGCACATGCATCTAAAGAGCTAAGTGGACATAAAGTTTTTACACACTAATAATAAAACGTTAGATATATCTTATTATTCTCATGCTTAACTCTTGAGAAAACCACCATATGAAAAAATTTAGGATCGAGAACGACCGAATGTTTCTGCCTCACCAATAGGGTTTTATGAATTTGACACTCAAAAGATGCACTTTATGGTTCTCATGTATGCAGGAAAGAATGAAGATAGAAATCCTACACACATTTAACGTTGGGAACGAAAAATGGTTCTGAATTATATCTGAATATCCCAAAGAAACGTGGGATAAAAAATACATGTTCTATGATGAACTCTACGAAAGGAAATCAACCACTATGCAAGGATGGGAATGCTCACTCACTTTCTCATCCAATCTACAATCAGCACCACTCCCATAGCGTCCCATAGAAACGTCTTCAGTCTTCAGTCTTCAATTTTAGATGATGAACTCTTGAACTTCGTAGAACTCAGAAAATTTATAACTTTTTTCTACTCAAATTCTTGTTTCTTTAAACTTCTCTATAGATGTCTTCTTACCCATAGCCTTATTGAATGAATACAAAAGGAAATATATACTAAAGTGATAAAAAAAAAATAATACAAGAAATATGAAATACAAACTAAAAGAATAACAATAAAACTAATATTGTCGTGGGGAAAGGACTTTACCACTTGAATCTTCACAACTCATATTGTCTCGGTATCATAAACTTCATAAAAATCCACTTCTTTTGATTTTTCCGCTCTTGTACTTAGTCTTCAACATATATATATAATTCTGCTAATTGTATTGTTGCTTTTAAACCTTGAGCGCCTTCAACTTTCCTTCAAATTGGTAATGATCCGCTTGTTGATGATGATGGTGTTTCTATGGACTTGTTCTTTTCGAGAGAAAAATAGAGTGGTGCCACTGCAAATCAAACTACAAGGTAAGGTTTTTTCGCAATTCTGATGTCACCCTCATGATTGATAGAATTAACACTCAAGAGATCAAAAAGTAGTGCTGAAATGGTCCGAGGTCGGGTAGCTCATCATTCTACCCGTAATTTGCATTGATGAAACACTCTAAACGGACAATTGAAGATTAGGTGCCTCACTCAGGGTATTGAATGATCAACTTCTCCAATACTAAACTCTCTACCGGCAGTTTAAGTCCATTTTTGTAAGCTCTAGCCTCTCAACAACTAAGCACCCCAAATATAGTTCTCTAATACTTATAAGTTCAGTTCTTTCAGTGAGAACTCCACATGTAAACGTAGCTAAAAGTATACTAGGTGACTCTAAAATATCTAAAAGTTGGAGGTTTCATGCAATTAAAGTTGAAAATTTTCTTCCTAAAAGTGAATACTTAAGAATTCTATATGCTTAACACTCCCCCCACTTAAACTTTATATTGTCCTCAATGTAAAGTAACTCATCCAATATAAAATCAAGATGGAAATCCTAAAATGATATAAAACAAGAAATCAAAAACTAAAACGATAAGGTGAATGAAAAAAATATGATGGGTTGACTACCATAAGGCAAATGATACTTGTATCCCTGCAAAAAGAAAGAAAAACAAAAACACAAATAAAAATCCTGCTAATATATACTAAATATGATCCCAAACATTATTATTCTTGATATACCGGATCTTCAAGGAAGACATTTTCCACCTCGGTGTTCTTAAGCTCTAAATATGGTTTCACTCTTTGTCAATTTACTTTAAAAACATTGCCAGATTCTCGATTTTCAATTTCGAGAGACCCATGAGGGAAAACTTCTTTGACATAATACGGGCCTGTCTAACGAGATCTTAGCTTACTAGGAAATAAATGCAACCTAGAATTATACAAGAGAAATTATTGTCCAGGTTCAAATAACTTTCGACTAATCGATTTATCATGAAATGCTTTAGATTTCTCTTTGTAAAGCTTTGCATTCTCATACGCATCATTCCTAATTTCTTCCAACCCATTGAGTTGAAGCTTACGGTGATTCCCAGCTATAGACAAATCAACATTAAAAGTCTTAATTACCCAGTAGGCTTTATGTTCTAACTCAACAGGTAAATGACATGTTTTCCCATAGACAAGTCTAAAGTGAGACATACCAAAGGTGTCTTATAAGCAGTCTGATATGCCCAAAGTGCATCCAATTATCGTGTAGACCAATCTTTACGATTAGGGTTAACTGTTTTCTCTAATATCTACTTAATTTGTCGGTTAGAAACTTCGACTTGACCACAAGTATGGGATGATATGGTGTAGAAACTTTATGTGTAATGGAGTACTTACTTAAAGGTGTCTTAAAAGAACTATTGCAAAAATGTGATCCTCCATCACTAATAATGGCTCTAGGGGTACCAAATCGAGAAAATATGTATTCTCTAATGAACTAGATCACCACATAGCGATCAATCGTCTTGATAGGTATAGCTTCTACCAATTTAGATACATAATCAACCACTAATAAGATGTAAACATTACCATTCGAAGTGGTAAAAGATCCCATGAAGTATATCCCCCATATATCAAACATCTCAACTATCAATATGGAGCTTAACGATATCATATTCCACCGAGTAATCCTTCCCCACTTTTGGCACCTGTCACAACTCTTGCAAAACTCATGAGAATCATAAACAAAGTAGGCCAATAAAATCCACATTGCAGAATTTTTGCAGTAGTTTTCTTAGCTTAAAAATGGTCACCATAAGCATAAGAATGGAAAAAAGTGATAACACTCATAACTTCATCATTAGGAACACATCTATGAATAATCTGATCGGGAAAGTACTTAAACAAATATGGATCATCCTAAAAGAAATGTCTAAATTCATCTAAAAACTTGGTTTTCTCTTGTTTTGACCAATCTTCAGATATTTGACCAATAACAAGACAATTAATAATATCAGCATACCAAGGAAAATTAGAAACAGCAAATAATTGTTCATCAGGGAATGTTTCATGCATAGGCAAGACATTATCAGAAGACTCTAAAACGATCCTAAAAAGGTGATCTGCTACTACGTTCTCGGAACCCTTCTTGTCTCGAATATCTAAATCAAATTCCTTGAGCAATAATATCCATCTAATCAATATAGGTTTAGCATCCTTCTTAGATAGAAGGTATTTAAAGGCAGCATGATCAGAGAATATAATTATCTTAGAAATCTTGGAATAGCGTGAGCTCCACTGGGTCTTTAGCAATTCTTCTTTTTAGAGCTCAATTTCACATCTTTCAGAGATGTAACCTAATAAAACACATAAACTACAAAATTAATAATAACACACAGTAATTCACATAAAATCTAGCAAATACGTATAAGGAAATGATACTTAAAATATGTAAATTATGCACTTATCACTAAGCCGAAAGAGTATGATACTCAACACCATGCGAACTGAGGTAATAAATTTTGATTCATATTCTGACCATATTCTAACCGATCCAAACTTTATGGAGATTGTGGATGATATCAGTTCAGTCAAATAAAGTGATTACCTTATGCAAGAAGGATTTCCCTTCAAAGGTAACCAATTTTGTATTCCTGATTCTAGTCTCTGATTGAAGATTATTAATTAGTTACATGACGAGGGGCATATGGGAAGGGATAAGACTTTCCAACTTGTTTTGAAGTAATATTACTGGCCAACAATGAGGCATGGAGTTTCTAAAGTCGTGGATAGATGTCGAATCTGTTAAGTTTCAAAAGGAAATACAACTAATGCTGGGTTGATATGCTATTGAACATTCCAAGATAATCCTGGACAGATTTGAGCATGGATTTCGTGTGGGGTTTACCTCGAACGCAAAGAGGATATGATTCAGTATTTGTAGTTGTTGACCATTTTTCAAAAATGTCCCATTTTATTGCTTGCAAGAAGACTACTAATACACTGAAGGTAGCTGAATTGTTCTTCCACGAAATGTATCGTCTACATGGATTACCATGTTCAATTGTTAGTGATTGAGACACAAGATTCCTTAGTTATTTCTGGAAAACTTTGTGGAAATTAGTTAATACAAGGCTTAACTTCACTAGTGCGTATCATCCTCAAAGTGATGGCCAAACAAAAATTCTGAATCGTTCGATAGGTGATATACTAAGGTGTATGGTTAAAGAAAATCCGAAGAGTTGGGATCAAAAACTTTGGCAAGCTGAATTTGCATTTAATCGTTCAGTAAACCGTAGTATGGGTATGAATCTGTTCGAGGTTGTTTATGGCTACAATACACGAGCACCAATAGATTTTGTACTTGTTCCTGATTTGAAGAGAATTGAAGTTAGTGTTGAAGAACGTATCCAACAGTTGCAACTGGTTCACAAGTTGGCTGAAAAACAGTTGTTTCGAGCAAATGAGAGGTATAAGGAGGCGGCAGATAAGAAATGCAAAGTTGTGGATTTTGAGGTAGAGATTTCGTGTAGGAAATATTGACAAAGGATCGTTTTTCAGTTTGCGAGTATAACGAACTGAAGGCGCGCAAGATTGGTCCCTTGGAAATTATCGCGAAAATTAATCTAATGCCTACAAGTTAAAGCTTCCAAGTCACTTTTGGACTTCTTATGTTTCTAATGTCAAACACTTTGTGTCGTATAATAGTGATAATTTTGATGGTGACCAAGAAAATTCGAGGGAGAATTTCTCTCAACCCCGGGAGAATGATGCAGTTGAGCATGTTATAGACTATTTGGAGGCTAAAGACCCGAGTGTCGTAATTTAACTCAAGAGGGGTCTATTTTGATTGGAAACGAACCAACGGTCAAGACATGCTATGTCGTCACATGGTCTTCAGATTTTAGCCAAATTCCATCGTTTAGGGCTTTAAACAGGCGTTTTTGCTAATTTATGAAAGTTTTTGTTTTGTTAATAACTTCTTTATTAGGAGTTCGTTTGGGTCTCCCTTTGCGGAAAATAGTTTTATTTTATGAGTACTTTCATTATTTTAGGTCGACCAAAATTTTCCAAAAAATAGCAAATTAGGTTTTAAGTCGGTTTAGGGTTTTTTTTTCATCCTTTCTTGACTAGCAAGTTAGGGTTTTTCCCCAAGTCTATAAAAGAGTCCTCTATATATTGTTTTAAGCAATTGAATTTGATTAATAAGAATTATTTTCTTTAAATTTTATAAGTTTAATTGATTATTATTTAAAATCGGGAAACCAAAATCTAAATACTTATTTTTGTTCATAGTCGATATTCCTAGGAATATTTGAAGTCTGAACAAAACATGTCTTTTCTTTCTTTTCTTTACTATCCGTTGCATCAGTTAGTATCAGTGTAAAGTCGATTTTAGGGTTGATAAGATGCCACCAAGAGTAGCAATCGGTCAGGGTCGAGGTCGAGGAAGAGGTCCAGAAGGTTTTATTCCATGGATATCTAGAGAAGAATTCATTAAAGACGTCCAAGATTTTTTGGGTCGATATAACCTTCAGCAGGAAGAAGAAGATACTAACGGCAACTCTTTTGCTAGAGGGCATCACAAAGGTATGATAAATCAACGAGAGGGTTCTGATCGCTGGAAGGCAAGAATAAAAGTAGAGATCCCAGAATTTCATGGTGGTTTGGAACCGGAAGAGTTTCTCTCCTGGGTGAATACAGTTGAAGAAGTATTGGAATTCAAAGAAGTACCAGATAACAAACGATTTTCGTTGGCAGCGACTATATTTCGTGGGAGGGATAATTCGTGGTGGCAACAACACAAGTTGTTACGTAGTCGTAAGGGAAAACAGAAGTTAGTATCATGGGAGAAGTTGAAGAAACACATGAGAATAAAATTTTTACTACATAACTACATTGGATTGATGTACCAGCATCTGCAAAACCTACACAAGGGAGTACGTTCTATAGACGGTTACACCAAGGAGTTTTAACGATTACTTTCTCTTAATGACTTGTCAAAGTCAGATGAGCAAAAATTCGCTCGCTATATAGGTGGTCTCCCTCAACAATATCAGGATACACTCAACATGTTTGATTGCTTCTCTATTTCGGATGCACATCATAGAACAAGGCATATAGAGAAATAAGTAGGGCGTAGAAGCTTAAATTGGGGTATCAATGTGGCAGCATCTCCAGCAAGTAACCGTAGTACTTCAACACCTAGTACTGCTAGTAAACTTAATTCTTCGTCAACACCAAATAAAACCCCAGTTACCACTTTTGGAGGTAGGTGTAATAAGTACGGAAAATCTGGGCACAAAGCCAGTGACTTTCAAAAAGAAGAACGAGCGAACAAGGTAATTTTCACTGAAAACGACCGTGAAGAAGATGACTGGGTAACTGATTATGAAGAGGATCATGAGGATGGTTCTGAACTTTTCGATGAAGTAGCTACTGGAGATAAATGAGTGAGTTTTGTATTAATAAGAAGTTGTCTCACTCCACGTAAAGATGGGGGCGACAGTTGGTTGCGTAACAATATATTCCAGTCGACATGTACGATCGAAGGAAAAGTTTGTCGTGTAGTTATTGATCCTGGAAGTTGCGAGAATATTGTTGATGAAGAGGTCGTGAAACGATTCAAGCTGGAAACCAAGGTACATCCACATCCATACAAGATTTCTTGGCTTAAGAAAGGGAAGGAGGTAAAAGTAAACAAACATTGTTTGATTTATTTTTCAATTGGTAACAAATATAAAGATAAAATATGGTGTGATGTTACCAGTATGGATGCTTTTCACTTGTTGTTGGGTCGTCCATGGGAGTTTGACAGGAAAAGTAGTCATGATGGGTATAAGAATACCTACAGTTTTGTATGGAACGACGTACGTATAACACTTATACCCAGTAAAAACATTGCACCTACACCATCTAATGGAGAAGCTACCAATCTCTTGACGTTTAAGCAGTTTGAAGATGAGTGATAGACAAATTTATGTGTGTTTTATCTCAATTCTATATTTTGTTAATACTCAATTTTGTACTAATATGGTGTTTTTATGTATGTGTAGGCGTTTTTTGGAAAATAAATATTTCTGGATAAATCGGCTAAAAAAGTGCTAAAACACCTCATCAAAAGTGTTAAAGGCACACAAGAAATTGTTAAAGGCACCCCTTGGATTTGATAAAGGCACCCACATTCTTACGTTTGAAATCAAAAAAATGGTGGGAAAATAATATCTCTCGGTTGTGAATCTGTTACGTGACTTGGAGGAGTTTTAAAACAAGAATAATTGTTTTACCTTATATATAGGAGTGTGGGATTCGATTAACACCAACAAAATCAAAACATATCATATAAATTACCGACAATTTCTTATAACAGGGAAGAAAGCTTATTCAAATCTTTCTTTCTCCCTGTTTTGTTCGAATATGATATATTTGGGAGATATGGTTCTTATTTAGTATCTATCTAATACAAGACAATTGATGAATACTTCTTCCATAGGTAAGAAAATCAGATTCGTCAAGATATTGATCAAGAAAAGGAAAATATTTTTCCTATGAAGATTGAGAAGTTATGATGAAGATTTTTGGAGGATATCGAATGGTTAGGTGTTTAGTATAAATAGGGGACATGTAAAAGATATTGGGGGGGATGGAGAGGCCAGAATCATAAAATCAAAAATCCAGAAAATTCTCGTGATGAAGAAGATAAAGATTCTATTGCAAAAGGGTTGAAGTTTTCATGGTCAAAAGGTTGAAGATTCCGTTGCTAAAGATTTTAACTTTGCAACGTTTATCTTCATTTCCAACATTTATCTTCGGTGAAACATTTTCCTTCTGTAGCAGTGAGTCTGTAACGCTTATAGACGTTGCAAACTCGTTGTTTTATTAATCTCACTCATTTTCATCATTTGTAAACACTTTGAGCTATGTACAAATCTTTTGAGGGTGTTTTCAACATGAGGATCTAAACCCCTTTACTGAGGTGATGGAGGAAGCCATTGTTCCAAGAAAAGTGGTATATTTCTCATTTAATTGATTTTTGCAATTTCTTTTATGATTATTTGCTTTGATTAAAAATTGATTTAATGATTTTTATTAAACATTTGTAATTTCGTTAGATGGTACATGCTTAGCCTAGGTTTTAGATGTTCCATGCTTTTATTATACAATTGTTATTTTGAAAATCTACTTGTTGCAATATTTTAGAATCAAATTAAATGTAAGAATTGCATGAATATTGATTAATATGAATCACTTTAATTTGTTAATGGTGAAATTCGTAACCTCAGTATTTGTGAATATTATTTTCATATTTTTTATATTGTTTCTAGTTTAAAAATTAGTTATAAAATCTAAAATAATTTTCACAAATTCGAGCGAACGATACTTTATTTACCACTATTTACAAAACCATCAACTTTTGGCGCCGCCGACACGGACTTTTTTTGGAATTGTTTTTAGATTTTTTTTAGGTGAATTGGTTTAGTTTGATTTATTTTATTTTATTTGTTTTATTCTATATTTTTGGGTATTTTCTTTGTATTACAAGTTTTGAATCAAAAAGAAATTAGAGCTAAAGATTATATTGATTGATTAAAGAATTGGAGTCAAAGACAAAGCGAAAAGAACGGAAAAAGAAGAAAAAAATTATTTTTTTAGTTAATTTTTTAATTTTCTTAGGGTTTTTATTTTTATTTTTAGAAAATTGTATTAGAAAATTCTTATTATTTTTGTAATTATTTTAGGTATTTTTCTAAAAAAAATTTCATTTTTGGACTTTGGACTTTGAACTTTTGAACTTTATTATTAATTTTTAAACCCTACGGAAGGGTATTTTCATATAAACTGCAACAGGGAAGGACGACAATTATGATATTGTCTCGGCCCCTCGGGTTCGTACACTGACACAGGAGTTGGTGGCCCGATCGACTTCAACGGTTCATCGCACGTCTGGTACCGGAGGTAAGACTCTAACCACCCACGAATCCCCTGTCAGTGGGTTTTTTGTATTCCTTCGTAATGCATATATGTTGAGGACTTGAATACGAAATTTACTTTTCTAGCAAAGGGCAGAAACTGGTCATATAAGATAAGGGTTCGGATTTCATCACCGTATCCTTTCTGCCCGACTTAGGAACACGTTACCTACGCGAACCTAAGCCTAAAATTTGACTAAAAAGAGACCTATAGGGTATCGAGCTTATTGGAAAATAATTCAAAAGGACTGTATTGATTACTTTGTTAGCATAACTTAAAGTTCAGGAATATTATTTTAATTTGATTAGAGCCGCCTTGTAACCCAAGGAAAAGTTGTCAAAGAGGCAGGGTTATCAAATCACCTTAGAGCTTATCATGTTTATATTCGACTTAATCTAATTTGGATCGTTCTAAGAGATTTGCTAAAACTGTAAGTAGTTGCCTTTTGGAAGAATAGAAGCTGGTCTAGAAACAATCTAAGTGGAGCCATCATGTTTTTTGTTTTTTTAGATTCAGTAGGTTTGATTTGGTTGAGTCGGCCTTGTTTGTGTATGTTTAGAACCCCTTCCTGTTATGATTTATTTTCTTCTATTTTTTGTTAACTTATTAGGAAATTTTTGTTAGAAAATGTCGAACTGGTATTACGATAACCAATACAATGAATATCAGACTTGAGTTTCAAAACGGGCATTACCCTTACTATGACCATAGTGTGGATATTACTTGGGACCACTACCAACCTTCTGAAGGTTATGGTTCATACCAAGGTGATCTCAATTACTATTCGTACATATACCCGTCTTATAAACATGAAAATGAGCAAAATTCTAGTTCTTTTTCTTAGAGGGATGCCATAAAGCAGTTGCAATCTAGTACTCATCATGAACCTATTATGCCTCTAGAAAAATCACTCAGGAAGATATCTGAGATGACAAATAGGTTTGAATTAAGTGTGAGAGGAACAATTAGTAGTCCAACTCCTCCTCTAGAAGAATCACACGAGCATTTACAATCTAGTACTCCTTATGATCCATTTGTTTTTCTAGAAGAATCCCTCAAGGAGTTGACTGAGAATATAAGAAGGCTCGGATTAAGATGGGGGGAACAAATAGTATCCCAAATATTTCTCTAGACTAATCCCTCAAGCATTTGACTGAGAATACAAATAGGTTCGTATTAAGTGTGAACGAAAGTTCTGCAAAGAATAATATTGCTCAAAATGATCTTAATTTCCAATATAGTGCTACCTTTGATAAATATTCACCTAGTCAAGAGGACGAGGAATTGGTTATACTACTTATTTAGACGAGGTTCAAGCATTTTCATATTATTATGATGATGAGGATAGTATTGGTGAAGAACTTAAAATATACAGGCAGAGTTATCAAGAAATTGTCACTTTAATTGTGATGCATGATGATAGTGTTATTTCTGGTTCAAATCCAAATAATTTTAATGATTATTCACCTACTCAAAAGGAAGAGGATTTGACTAGAGATACCACTATTTTAGACGATGTGGAATTTTCTTGTTTTGAAGCCGATAATGGTTTAGAGGAACGAGTTTGTCATGAGACTAGTGATTTAGAGTCTGATGATTCGAAAACAATACTGTGTTTATTTTATCTCAATTCTATTTTTTGTTAATGCTCAATTTCGTACTAATATGGTATTTTAATGTATGTGTGGGCGTTTTTTGGAAAATAAATTTTTTTGGATAAATCGACTAAAAAGTGCTAAAAACACCCCATCAAAATTGTTAAAGGCACACAAGAATTTGTTAAAGGAACCCCTTGGATTTGATAAAGGCACACAACAATATGTTAAAGACACCCACCTTCTTACGTTTGAAATCAAAAAAATGGCGGGAAAATAATATCTCTCGGTTGTGAATCTATTACGGGACTTGAAGGAGTTTTAAGACAAGAATAATTGTCTTACCTTATATATAGAAGTGTGGGATTCGATTAACACCAACAAAATCAAAACAGATCACATAAAATAACGGCAATTTCTTAAAATGGAAAGAAAGCTTATTCAAATCTTTCTTTCTCCCTGTTTTGTTCGAGTATGATATATTTGGGAGATATGATTCTTATTTAGTATCTATCTAATACAAGTCAATTAATGAATACTTCTGCCAAGGGAAACAAAATCAGATTCGTCAAGATATTGATCAAGAAAAGGAAAATATTTTCCCGTGAAGATTGAGAAGTTATGATGAAGATTTTTGGAGGATATTCGAATGGTTAGGTGTTTAGTATAATTACGGGACATGTAAAAGAGATGGGGGGTGGGGGGGGGGGGGG